>VZRR01005499.1:0-11908 GCA_013398015.1 Oreocharis arfaki
TTCAAGCTTTGAGCAAACAACTGGCTCCTTATCAGCACTTTCCACTGCGCCAGGGCTGATTATCTGGAAAGAGAAGGTTTGGGAAGAGTGTTGTCTTTTGAGAGAAAGGGGGTGGCGCGGGAACAGCTTCGTCCCTGGCTTTTCCCGCAGAAATCTGGCGCTGGTTTTACCGGGAGAAGAGACTGGGCTGCCAGCCAAGTGGTCGCGTTCGGCATTTCCTTGAATTCCTTGGAGCTGAGGGACCTTTAGTTAATAAAACCACACAGCTGGGAAGCCAAAGGTGCAAGCTGTGTCATCAGGAAAATAAATAAAAAAACCCCGAAAACCCTCTGGGGAAGCAGGATTTTAGCTGGGGAGATGAAAGGAAGGTTTTGGCGGCAGAGGAGAAAAATGGGTTTATTGTTCCTTTTTGCAGGAATAAATAATACAGGGCTGGGGGGCACCAGCACAGAGGCAAGGGCAGCACCCGGGGCTGGATGATGCTGGGAATATCAGAGCTGCTGGAAAAATGCTTTTTGTTTTTTCTTTCTTTATCTTTTGTCCCCAAAGAGTTGGGGCAGTCACTGTGGGTGGGAAAGGAGGCGGGGGGCAGGAGGCCAGGAAGGGCTGGGACCAATGGGATGCTCTTGGGGCCATGGTGGGGACTATTGGGACAATCCTTGGCGCCTTTTTGGAGCCTAGCCTTGCACAAAATGGGGCTGAATCCTTCTGGCTCCAGTGGATGCCCATCCCAGGGGCCCCCTGTGATTCTTCCTGGGTACCTCCCACAGAAAACACCACAGCCAATGTGTCAAGCGAGGCAGAGCGCAAGGCACAACGCTATTACCAAGCCTGCATGAATGAGAGCAAGATCGAGGAGCTGCGTGCCACCCCACTCATGGAGCTCATCCAAAAGGTTTGTCCCAGTCCTTGTGGAAAAGCCATCTTCCCTCTGCAAAATGGGGGGAAAAGCTCAGTCATGGGCAGTCCCAGCACCCTCCAGACTCCATTCTTGGTGCTTCTTGCAGAAGAGCGTCCCCCAGGTCAGGCAGGCAGAGGAAGGGATTTATAATCCTATAATGGGGCTTTTCAGCCCCCTTGCAAGATGATTCCCCCCAGGATGGATATTGAGGGGATATTGAAGCAATTCCGGGTGGCTGTTTCTTACCCAAAAGTTGGTTGCTGTCTGTCCCCAGCTGGGTGGCTGGAACATCACAGGTGCCTGGGCCAGGGACAACTTCAACGAGACGCTGCGGGAAGTGACGGCGCATTATCGCACCTCGCCCTTCTTTTCCGTCTACGTCAGCGCCGACTCCAAGAACTCCAACAGCAACGTCATCCAGGTGGATCAGTCGGGGCTGGGCCTGCCGTCGCGGGATTACTACCTGAACAAGACAGAGAATGAGAAGGTGAGGGTGTCGGGGAAAATGTGGGTTGGCTGGGGGGATGCCGTGGGTGGGTGGCACCCGCCGTGCTGATCCCGCCTGTCCAACCACGCAGGTGCTCGCTGGGTACCTGAATTACATGGTGCAGCTGGGGATGTTCCTGGGAGGCACCGATGAGGAGTCAACGCGGCAGCAGATGCAGCAGATCTTGGACTTTGAGACGGCCTTGGCCAACATCACCATCCCGCAGGAGAAGCACCGGGATGAGGAGGTCATCTACCATAAAATGACAGCAGGAGACCTAAAGGTAGGGATGGAGCTGGTGAGCTTCCCCGTTCTGCTGTGGTTTGGGAAGCAGGGTGGATGCGTGGAGGGGACCCAGCTCCTCTGGGAATTCTGACGCCAGCTGACATAGCCTGGGAAGTTCTTGTGCAACAGCTTGGCCCATGTCCTCCTTGGGGAAATCCCACCCTGACCCTTCCTCCTAGCCTCCGGACCACCCCTGGGGCTGGCAGCTGTCCTACTGCAGCACTTATGTCCTCCTGGCACTGCTGCCCCTGGATGTCAGCCAGGTCACCTCCCAGTGTCCCTAGAGGGGCTCTAATGACTTGTGTCAACATTTCTGACACCCACCCCACTTTCTTTTCCTTTGTGTGAGGAAATTGTTTACTCCCCTCTAACCTTTTGAGGATGCTGCTAGTACGGGAACTGGCCTCTGCGAAATCAGCTGAATCCATCAAATGGGGACTGATGCAGCCAATTCCAGCTCAAGAAGCAGCTGCCACTCCCTGTGATGTTTTTTGGGTCTGTAGCAGCACTGTGGCTTTTTCAGGAGCTGGCACCAGCTGTGGACTGGATGCCCTTCCTCTCCACAGTCTTCTACCCCGTGGAGCTCAACGAGTCAGAGCCCGTTGTGGTCTATGCCAAGGAGTACCTGGAGCAGGTTTCTGACCTCATCCTGCGCACGGATAAGTGGTGAGAACCCCCAGCCTGTACGGAGACACGGGTGCCCCGGGTGGGCAGGAATGTGCTGCTGCCTACTCACCACCTCTCACCTTAGTCTCCTCAACAACTACATGATCTGGAACCTGGTGCGGAAAACCAGCCCGCTCCTTGACCAGCGCTTCCGGGATGCTGAGGAAAAATTCATGGAAGTGATGTATGGGACAAAGAAGGTGAGGGTGGAGTCCCCAGTGTCCTCGAGTCACCGTTAAAATGGTGATGGGTTTTTATGTCAAGGCCCTGTCGTGTGGCATCCAAACAATAGAGATGTGGGGCAGCTTTTGGGGTGGCAGGAGGATGCAAGGGGTGGGAATGTAGAGGGCTTTGTTCCATGCCACCGCTGATGACCACCTCTTGTCCCATGCAGAGCTGCCTCCCACGCTGGAAGTTTTGCATCAGTGACACGGACAACAACCTGGGCTTCGCCCTGGGGGCCATGTTTGTCAAGGCCACCTTTGCTGAGGACAGCAAGCAGGTGGTACGTCCCCAAGGCAGCAGCGTGCGTGTCCGGGTGCTGGGAAAGCCTCTCCATTGTCTGTCGGGGCAGACAATGTTTCTCTCTCCACCTTGTATTCTCTGTGCATCTCCACATGGCGGGTTTTTCACCATGTGTTGGCTTGGCCTCTCAGCCTCTTCCTCCCTGTGGTGTGAAGGTCCTTGACCTCTCTGGGACAGGAAGCCAGCTCTCTGGACTGACGCTATGCTGCCTTGTTTTGTCTAGGCGGAGGAAATGATCGCGGAGATTAAAACTGCCTTCGAGGAAAGCCTGGAGACCCTGCAGTGGATGGACGAAGAGACGAGGAAATCAGCCAAAGAGAAGGTGAGGCGCTGGTGGCTGCGCTGGGGAGAGGATGAGGGTGGAGGATGGTGGAACCGAGCGAGCCTGTCCTTCCATCTCTGGCACTGAAAGCACTCTGGTTCTTGTCACCCTTCAGGCAGATGCCATCTACAACATGATTGGCTACCCCAAGTTCATCATGGACCCCAAGGAGCTGGATAAAGTCTTTAATGACGTGAGTTGGTCAGATATGTCGCCTGGGCCTTCTACAGGATGTACAGGATGTGCTTATATCACCATGGCCTCAGGGCAGCCTTGAACCCGAGGTTTCCTCCAGGAGGGTCTCACTGATGTCCTTGGCCCTTCTCTAGGGACTTCCCAGAGAGCTGTGGGCCAGTCCTGGGGTGGCTGGGGCTCTTGGGATCCCTGCCTGGGAAAAGGAGGAGCCGTTTTCCATAACGGTGATTCATTGTCCTCCAGAGACTCTGCAGATGTTGGAGAGGAGGAGAAACAGGAGAAGCCGTAACTCTGCTGGCTCTGGAGGCTCAGATGTGGCTGTGGAGGGAGGAGTGGGGCTGGGCGATCACCACACACCACTCACGCCTTGTTCTTTTGCAGTACGAGGCCGTGTCCGACCTCTACTTCGAGAACGTCATGCAGTTTTACAACTTCTCAGCCAGGGTCACGGCTGACCAGCTCCGGAAACCGCCAAACCGGGACCAGTAAGTCCTCTGCTCCACTTCCCTGTTGTATTCAGTGGGGAATATCAGCTTATCTGGAGCGCTGTGCTGGTTTTGGGGAGATAAATTTAGGACAACGGCTTTGCAACAAAAGTGGATGTTGTTGGAGCAAACACTGGTGATGGTTTGTGTTGCCATGTTGACTGTGTTTGTGTTCCTGCAGGTGGAGCATGACGCCTCCGACGGTCAATGCATATTACTCTCCCACCAAGAATGAGATTGTCTTCCCTGCCGGCATCCTCCAGGCCCCCTTTTACACCCGTGCATCCCCCAAGTAAGAGCCATGGGAAAACAGAGAGGGCAGAATTCCCAGTTTTCCTCCTGTACCCAAATCTGAGGATAAGTTTCATGGCTGCGGGGAGCAGAGGCTGCTTTCTTAACCTCTCTATTACTGTTCTGCAGGTCCCTGAATTTTGGTGGGATTGGCGTGGTGGTGGGCCATGAGTTGACACATGCCTTCGATGACCAAGGTATGACCAGGGCCAGGTGGGTGGGCAGCTGGAGGGGTGGTCAGTATGAGATGAAGAATCCACTGTGTTTTTGCAGGCCGGGAATATGACAAAGATGGCAACCTGCGTCCCTGGTGGAAGAACTCCTCGGTGGAGGCCTTCAAGCGTCAGACAGCATGCATGGTGGAGCAGTACAGCAACTACACCATCAACGGCGAGGCGGTCAATGGCAAGCACACCCTCGGGGAGAACATTGCCGACAACGGGGGCCTCAAAGCTGCCTACCGGGTAGGACCGTGGGGCTGGGGAGGTTCAAAGGGGAACATGGTGTGTTAGGATTGGTGTTGTCTCCTGAGCTGCCTGTGCTCCCTGGTCTTCAGGCATATCAAAACTGGCTGAAAAAGAATGGGGATGAAGAAATACTCCCAACTCTTGGCCTCACCAACTACCAGCTCTTCTTCGTTGGCTTCGCACAGGTAGGTCACGTGGTGACCTTGGGAGGGTGGGCACACAGGTTTTTGCGGGTGGAGCATGCCCAGATTGGGTTGGGAGGGTGTGATGGCGAAATTGAGTCCTGCAGAGATGATGTAGTGGATGGAGAATGAGATTGGGGTGCTGCTTGTTACAATGATGAAGCTCAAGCTGCCTTGGCACCCATCACGCAGGCAGAGGAGTTGGATTCAGCACCCAGCCGGCCCTGTGGTGGTGGGTGTCAGTTCTCAGGCCCCTCGTGCTCCATTTGCAGGTGTGGTGTTCGGTTCGCACACCGGAGAGCTCGCATGAGGGGCTCATCACCGACCCCCACAGCCCCTCACGTTTCCGCGTCATTGGCACCGTCTCCAACTCCCAGGAGTTCGCGGAGCACTTCAGCTGTCCCCCGGGCTCCCCCATGAACCCCCTCAAGAAGTGTGAAGTCTGGTGATGGGCAAGTGCCCAAGGGAACCAGCAGCTGGTTGCTTCGTCCTCTGCCAACAGCTGGGCTTCCCCAGTCCCTTGAGGCTCAAACCACTTCTCCATGCCATGGAGAGCCCAACTCTTCAGCCGGAGCAGTGTCTGCGTCCCCGGCATTGTCCGAGGTTCAATCCACTGTGAAAACTCCTCATCCCCCTGCTCATTGGTGAAATGACTTCAGTTTGGGGGTCTCTTCTTTCCCGCCATGACCAGGCCGCGTGTCGAGGCACATGTGTCCGTGGGCACTGCCCGTATTTACACACACAGCGCTCAGCCTGACCCACCGCCCGGCAAAACCCCTCTGTTTTGGAGGTCATAAAGGGAACCCCCAACAGCGGCAGGTTTGTCTGCGTGTCTAAATACACCCACTGTACCACCTCGTCTCCAAAGATGCGCACACGAGGGTGGAAAATATTTTTAGATATATTTTTTTGGAGGGGGGGGAAATACCTATATTTTTTTCATGTGTTGTGGAATACACTGGAAATTTTCAGGGAAAATGCATTTAAAAGCCTTTTTTTAGTAAAAGATTAGTATATTTATTAATTTTTTTTACTTAGTGCAGCTGTAGGTGCAGTACCCTATGGTGACAGTCCCTTGGCCAGGGAAGATGGGTAGGGCCATGGATATAACTTTCCAGTGTTGGATCCTGTGTTTCTCTGGGAGGGACTGTCCTTAGAGGATGCTGATTGGAAAATTAGGGACAGCAGGCCTGGGGACAGGGCTGGAGGATGCTGCAGGTCACAGAGGCTGTGCTGGGATGCCGCAGCTCCTGGAATTAGCTTTAATTTCAGAGTGTAAAGGGAAAAATTGACGTAAACCAAAGATGTCACCAAGGTGGTGATGGGGTGGATGAAGCATCCTGTTCTCCCTCCTGTCCCCTCTGAAGCCAGGCCAGCCAGGATTTCCTGGCCCGAAAGCTTCCCAGACAAGTGCAGGCGGTTCCTGCCGCTGCTTCTCTCAGGCCGAGCCTGCCCTCTGCCCGGGAAACTGCCATCCCCAAAAGGACCACGTGGCCCCAAAACTCTGTCCCTCCACAGCTGGTTTGGCACCGGTGTGAGAAGTGATCAGGATGGGGCTGAGGGACTTTTTTAAGGGATGTTTTTAATACTCATTTTGAGGGGAAAGCACTGACAGGAGCTCAGGTGCTGTGTATTGTCACCATCTTGCTCTAGACAATGTAGAGACCTAGAGGGATTTTTAATATTTATATGTAAAGGGAGGGATGGAAGGGGCTGGATTTTTGTAACTATTTTTTCACCCTACGCGTGGGGCTTATTGTAATTGAAATAATAAATACTTTTTACTGGATTTGGAGCTGATCACGACTCATATTTTCTTATAGCAGGAGAGTCTGCATCCCTTTATTTATGCTTTTCTCCCTCTCCACACCACTGACACCGTCCCGTGCTGACAAAACTGAGCCAAGGAGGCTTTTTCCAGCCCACGCTTGGTGACTGCTGCCTCTCTTGGAGGCTAAATCCAAGGGGTTTTGCCCAAAAATCCCGCTCTCTCTGCGGGTGGCTCTTTGCTTTCCATCTCTGTGGCATGGCCCCACACAGCTCCCCGGCAGGGAGGTCTTTCCCAGCTGCTTTTCCTTCCTCCCGGGTGAGCTTTTGGCCGGCTGGGCTGTGCTCGGATCCAGCGGCACAGGCCCCGCACAGGTTTGTCTCCAAACTCCCTTATTTATGGCCTGGTGATGTTGGGGGGATGCTGCCAGCTCTGTAACACAGGCCAGCGCTCACTCCGAGCAGATGCTCCATGGCTTCATCAGGCTCGCCCAAAAAATGCAAGGCAGGAGCTGGACTGCAGGCTCCCTGCAAGCCTCACCCCAGCACCTGGCAGGGCTGATGGCCATAAAACAAGCCAAGTGCTGGGTACTCCTTAGCTATTTAGCCTTGGAATTGTTATCGGGGGCTGGATTTGGGGTAAAACTAGAAGGCTGCAGCCCACTGGCAATAAACTTTTGGGAATACAGAGTGTTTCTGCTGCTGGCAGGGGCAGGACTGAGCCAGCAGTGAGCCGAGGACACGGGTGTTGTGTAAATAAGACATTAAAATACTTCTCTGACTGTTTTCACGGTGTTTTCTCACGCAGATGGAATCAAAATGTAGTAATAGCACTCACTTTCTGCTTGCACGACTCGTTATGAGGCCCTCGGTTTCCTGCAGCGCTGGAGAGCGGCCGTGGCCGTTGTTTTCCCTGAGATCCGCCTGGAAATGGCGCAAACCCGCAGAGGGCGGTGGAGCCGAGAAAATCGCTGCCTGCTCACTCCAGTGCCGGGCTGGCAGGAGCCAGCGAGGTTACCAGAGTCCTATTTTGGTCTGGATGTGGCCCCACATGTTTAAATTGTGGTGGAATACCTGCATTCCTAGGGAAAAAGAGGAGCAACGTGGGTCTATTGCAAAGAGGAATAGAGTGGAGCTGGGGTGGGAGGGTGTTTTCCCAGCTGCGAGGAGCAGGGAAGAGAGCACAGGCGTCACGTGGAGATGCTGTTAGAAGTGGTTTAACCATCCAAAAAGGAAATACTTTGCCTCTCTGGGGCTTACTCGAAGGGAGGGACCAGGCAGGTGATGGCTCAGGGACAGCCCCAGGGCAGGAAGGACACTCCTTCAAGAGTGACCATCAGCTGTGTTGTGAATGGGGACACCGTGGTCAAGGCTCCCCGTGCCGGGCTGGGAGCGGGTGGCAGGAGTTTTCCTCCCTGGGAGGCTGCCGGGCGTAGGGAGAGCGGGCAGGAGGTGAATCATCCTGCTCTGTGCCAGCGCCTCGTGTGGGCTTGCCTGGTCCTGGGTGGTATTTGCTTTATTATGTATTTGCACTCAGCTGTGCCCTGGAGGGCTGAGACGTTTGCTGAGGGCTGAGCCTGGGCAGGGGGAGGAATGGGGAAAGCTCCAAGCAGGACCATTTTTACCTTTTTTTTTTTTTTTTTTTTTTTTTTTTTTTGGCNGTTTTCTTGTCTGGAGGATGTTGGAAGAGGATCCATGTGGGAAAAGCGGGAGAAGCCAAAAGAGGGGAGGCGCTGCTGTGCTGCGCTGGGTGAAAGCGGGCACCTGGGGCATGCTGGTGCTTCCAAACGGAGCTGGAAATGCGGGCTGCTCATAGGTTTAGTGGGGCTGAGACAGCTGTTGAGGGGTGAGTGGAGAGTGGAGAGGCTGAACCCAACCATCAGAACTGCCCTTCTCCTTCCCATTTTGTTCCCTCCAGGTAGGATCTAACCCCTGACACATCACAACAGTGCTGAGGTCACCTACTGGGACAACCAGATTTTAGGGCCAAAAGCTTCCCTGAACAAGCCACACATTCCTGAAGGCAGGAGGACGTGAAGCAGGAGGTGGGGAGCAGGTTTCTAAATCTCATCTTGCAGCTGGGACCTGCTCATTCTGATCACTGTGAGTTTTCACCCAGAGCCAAGCAAAAAGGCTGTGTCTCCTCACTCACTCCCAGGACCGGGGCTTTGTGCTTTACGCTTTTCTCTTCGTGAATATTCCTCCAGGAAAACAGCCATTTTCCAGTGATACCTCAATCCTCTATTTTCCTCAGTTCACCAACAGCTCCAGCATTCGTACTACACTCTGTGCTGTGGGGTTGTGTCTCTGCTGTGGCAGGTACACGAGAGACTGGTGGGACTGGAGAAAGGGCTGGTGATGCTCTGAAACAGGAGCTCAGCACTGTAGGCTCCAGCTGCCCACGGTGACACATCGGTTCCCAGGTGCTAATAAAGCTAGCAGGAAAAAGAGGAAAAAAGAAATGGAGAGGCGGGAAGAAGGGTGTGAATCCAGCTGGAACTCGCTCAGGCTCTAAAATCTGCAGGATTTCTTGGCCAAATTGTCCTACGTAGGGTAGGAGGGAGACATATCTGCTTTTTCTTCTCAGGAAAAATTAAAAAGAAGGGGAAAACGTGGCTGGGGAGAGACATTGACTCTGGAGGGGCTTTAAGGCAGAGCCAGGAGCCTGGCTCTTTCTCATGGCCAGCACATTTTGGGAGCTTCAGTAGACAATATGGTGAAAAGGCCTTTTTTTTTTTTCCTTTCTCAACAGGCAAAAAGCGTTATATCCAAAGATCCTGGAGCTCGGAAGCTCTTTCGCAGCTGTGTTTACAGGCAGCTATTTCTGTAGAACAGAGGCAGCCATAGATGTCAATTTGCTTTTGAGATGAATTTCATTCCGTGCAAAGGAGGGTACCCGGAGAGGGGTCGTGCCAGGAGGTGGTCATGGAACAGCACCAGCCCCCCCCCCAGAACTGGCACCCTCCAAGTAACAACAGCCATGTCTTCACCAACTGTGGAGGGAGAATTTTCTTCCCAGCAGGAGAGGTGTGCTGTGAACACAGCAGCTCTCTGGGATGCTGGGAGATCTATTAGTCCTTGGGCAAATCCCATACCATGAGGGAAGCTCCTCCTTTGTTCTCCCATTTTTGGGGAGCGGAGGAGTACTTGGCCTTTCTTTTAGGGAATTATTATTTCTCTTTTCAGTTTTCCTGGTGGGGAATCAGTTAATATGACAGGCTGAAGTCTGCTGAGGAAAACTGACTCAGAAAAATCAGCCAGAGCCCCCTCTAAATATTTGTTCCTGGGTTCAGATGGAAATATTCCCCACTTAGGACTTCTTCACAGGCTGGCAGGGCTTGGTTGGGGTCTTTCCCCTCAAAAAAAACCCCTCAGTGTTTCCTATTTCCCCCCATTTCCCACAGGCAGTGTGAGGTGTGTATGAGCTCCCACCTCCTCGATGGTATTTCCCTTACCCCAATGCAGAACAAAGAGCACAGAAAGGGACACTAAGCAGCACATGAGTCACCTTCCCCTGCCCCACTAATGCCTGCTGGCACTGCAGGAGGTGGCAGTACCCTCCGGTAGCACATGAGTAAGTAAGAAAATATTCCAGTTGCAGGGCTGCTTTTAATGGAGACCGGTGTGGCAGCTCCCAGCTTTCCTTCTGAGAACATACCTCCGAGGAGGGAGAGCTTCTGGGTACACTGCAATCCCTGTGTGTCCCAAACCTGCCCTGCACAACCCCGTTGTTTGATAACTCAGTGTCTGACTCCAAAGGGAAAATGTACTCAAGACCCTTCTACTATTTTTGGCCCCCTGTGCTGAGTTTTGCTCCAGTGAACAACACCCAGTCCAGATTCTCCACCTCCAGATTTATATTTAAAACACAAAATTACTTCTCTGTGTAGAAATAGAACCATTGCACAGACAGGGACAGATGTGGCTCCTCAGGTAGGTTTTCTTTAGTGCTCAAGATCTCTCTTCTCTCAGCTTGTGGTTGTACCAGTTACTCTCCAAGTGTCTGAATATACCACCACGAGAGCTGTTCACTTCAGAAAAAGAAACTTTTCACGTTTAAGGGTTTATTTGTGATTACTTTAAAGCACTGTCTTCCTCCTAAACTTGCAGCTGCTCAGATTTTGCAGCAGACGGGACACAAATAAACTCTGGGAAGGTTTCCTGGAGCAGCACCCCAGGCTGGGTGACTGGGGCAGCAATACCTGCAGGTGCAGCGAAGGTGCTGGGAGCGTCTCCCTGGGACGTGCGGCGCAGCAGGAACGCTGGAAGGTGCCAGCGGGTTGGAATGAGCCCTCGGCAGCCAGCGGCGAGGCAGGACAAGTCAGGACAACCTGGCAGCTGCTGGAATCTGTTCTGAGGTGCTTTTTATCTCCCTGAGATGGAACAAACCACCTTGGCCGCTGCCAAGCTCAGGTGGTGGCCATGAGGACTGTTCTGCAGGATAGATGTGAAATGGTGAAGATGGTGGTGGTGTGGGCAATCCTTGGGGGGTGATGCCTTGGTGTGACCATGGGATCAGGTGCACACCTCTCCCCACAAGGGCAGGTCTGGAGGGTCCCCACTGCCACAGGTGGGCTGCCTTGGGGGTCCTGGCGATCCCTCACAGCCACCCTCTCACTCTCAACACTGTCTGCCCTCATGAGGGGCTGCAGTGTGGCCCCCGCCACCTGCCCCAGCAGCTGGGAATTGGGGCAGTAGGGCTGGTAATGGGGCTGGGGGTGAGGTTTGTAGGTAAGCCCGTTCCTCGGGTCCGCGGCGGGTTGGGCGCTGAGGGTCTCCATGGCCCCCTCACAGCCTCGGGCCAGTCCCTCACGGCCGAGCATTGCCGAAGTCATGCCGAACGGAGCCGAGGGTGCCCGAAGTTGCGCCCGCGCCGATCCCGAGGGACTACGAAGATCGCCGAGAAGCACCGAAGAGCCACGAGCGGAGCGGGAATCCCTCTTCCGAGCCCCTCCGAAGCTTCCCGAACTGTCTCACGCCCTCGTCTTCCGGAAATAGCCGAAATTTACCGAGCGCGGGGGTCACGGGAGGTGCTGGGCTAAGCGGGGAGGGAGGGGAAGCAGGGCAGGGCGCTTGCGCTCGCGAAAGCCTTTCCGGAAGAACCCGAGGTTTGCCGAACGGCGCTGGCTGACGAGGGCCTCCGGAAAGAGCCGAAGGTTGCCGATCAGCGGTGGGCCGAGCAGCTCCGGAAAGAGCCGAAGGTCGCCGATCGGCTCTGGGCCGAGCGGCTCCGGAGCGGCCCGAAGGCGCCCGAGCGCCCGCCCGGCCGGACAGCTGGAGGCGGCCGCAGCGCCATGTTTGATGCTCCGCTACTCCAGTGAGGAAAATCCGCCGG
>VZRR01005499.1:12265-109335 GCA_013398015.1 Oreocharis arfaki
CGGGGCTGGGGGGGTGAGGGCTGCGGGGACCCCCCAGGCCTGGGGGCGGTGGGAGGTGAGGGGTCGTGGGGCCCCCCAGACGGGGGGAGGGTTGGGGGTCGCGGGGCCCCCCAGAGCCGGGGCGGTGTGTGAGGTGGGGGTTGTTGAGGGGTTCCCGGCTCTTTTTTGTGTGTCTGTTTGTGTGTGGGGCCCCCTGCAAAGGGGGGCTGCACCTGCTGGGATGGTGCGGGGCAAGGGGCGCCGTCCACCTCCCCAATGGGCTGGTTTGGGGGTTCAGCCCTTTCCAGGGTGTCCCTTTTCCCCCTCCCCCAAAGCAGCGGTGACCCCAAGGGTAAACTTTTAATTATAAATCGTTCTTCAGTTTTGCCTCTGGTCCTGCCCAGGTAAGTGCTTTGGTTTTGTTGTTTTTCCAGGCGAATTTAAACTCAGGGGTTTTTTATTTACAACTGAGGACGATTTTCATGTGATTTATTTAATTTTATTTTATTTTTCCTACTTGGCTGGTGGGAATAAGTCTCAGGTGGAACGTCTCACTGAGCAGCTTTCCCTGCCAGGCCACGCGTGATGGGGAGGAGGAGGAGGCTCCCACTCCCCAAAATGCCCCCACCGAAGCGGCCGCTGCTACAAAGAGAGGCCGGCGGGGGCTGCGAGTGTTTTTTAAAGGTCTTCGGTTCTGTGCTGCGAGTAGGCCCCGAGTCAGGAGGGAAATACTGCAGGGATCAGCAGGAAAGTGCCTGCCGGCCTGAGGTTTTGTTTCCAGCGTCCGGCAGCATCCCGTGGCAAACTGGCTGTTCTCTTCCCCCCCTCCCTGGAGTTTTGCGGGGAGTATGAAGTGAAAAACACACTTTGTGAAATACCTCCGCGATGTGTTATCCGGGAATGGTGCAGGGACGGTCGGGAGTGTGTTTTCCTATTGATGTTTGGCAGTGAGTTGGATTTTAAGGTGGAAGTGCAGGGTGGTTTTCGTGCCGAGGGCTGTGCCGTGCTGCCTGTGCTCTCAGAACTGTGTTCCCTGTGTGTGAGCATTTTCCTGCTCTCACTTTCATTTTGGAGGTGGGAAGACCCAGCCCTTTTATAATCAGTTTAGGTCCATTGTTTTCTTGAGCTTCCGGCAAGAATCACCCCTGCCATGACAACACATTCATTGCTTAAATCATGAGACTGTTGACGTTACAGATTTGTTTGGGTCAAGTGAAAACCCCTGGATGTTCTCTGTGCTGGGTGATTTTTGCCTGGTTTGTGCCATTCCTTAATTCCAGCGGGTGCTTTAGGAATAAAAAAAGTGGGAAGGTGCTGTCAGTAGAGTCAGCGGGGTGGTGGTAAGTAAAACTGTTGCTCAGGGAAGATTTGCTTCGGTTTTGAGAGATGTGCCAAGAGTTTGAGTGGGAATGCCGGCCAGCGTGCACAGGCTGTGCCCAGCTGATCTTCCCAGCAAGGTGCTGGTCTGTCTGGGAAGGGGCTTTTTTACCGGGTAATGTGGCACTTGGGTGCCTTGACAGTTGAAGGCTGAAGTTTGCCTGGCTCTGGGGTTGTGCTGGGCTTTCCAAAGCACTTATTGCCTGGGATACTTCTCCGGGTGTTGCTGAGGGGGAGCCTGGTGCTGGGTCAGACTAGGGGCTGTGCTGTTGTGGTTGTTGCTTTCCATGAGTGTTGTCATGAAGCACACGAGGGATGAAGTTTGGGTTTACTTTGAGCACAGCCTAAAAACAAAAGGGCTTGGAAAGACTGGAGAAGCTCCTGGAGGAGCTGAGGCTGCTGTGGCAGTGTCCCCCATCCTGGGGACCCAACTGGACCCCGTGAGCAGGAGGGGCAGAGGGAGGGAGAAGTGTTAGATGGGTATCACAAGTCAGTGTTATGAAAGTGTGGAGGTTAAAATGACACAGTTTCATTTTTATTTCTAGACATGCCTGTTTTGAAAACATTGTGTTTGACTGATATCTCTGCTTAACACCTAAACTACTGTTCTCTGCTTGGAATGTATACAAACACTTTATTTTTGATGCTTACTCAGGTGTCCTGGTGAAGCTTATTCAGGTGCCCTGTCTAGTTTTATCCTCCACCAAAATTGTGTTTGATTATAAACAAAAGCTGTTACCTCTCAGTGCTGCTCTGAGTGAGGCTCGGGGAGCAGAGTTCATCCCTGATTTACTGGAGTGCAGGGGGTCATCTGAGTTCAGCCTTATTTTTAGCCCTCTTTGGTTTCTTTTTTTTCCTCTCTGTTTTGATACAACTGTTGAGCCACTGTTACCTCACAGCAGATAAAAGAGTTGCAGGTTTCTCTGACTTGGGCTTTTTAAACCAAAACAGTTTCTTACTGGTGAACTTTGTTACTTCGGAAATATCTGTGGTTTCAGACTTAATGTATCATGAAATTAAATGATATCTGTGTAATTGGAAAAAAATAAGAATTGTGTGAGGGAGAAGTGTTCAGCATGTGCATGTAGCAAGGCATGAGGGAAGGAAAATTAAAATACAGGGGAAAGAAGGAATTTTTTTAAACAATAGTATTTTTTGAGAGAAAGAGAAGCTGGAAGGTGATGGATGTGAAGAGCAGAAATGTCTGGATGTGAGATTCATTCTGTTTCCTGCTAAATAGGAAGTTATTTGAGCTGCTGTAAGACAAGACAGACTTGTGAGGAATTTCCTTAACACAGTGGCTTCAGGAAGTTAAATTTTCTGTGTAAAAGTAAGCTGGGATAATTTTGTGGCTCTGGTAGTGGTGAGTATTCAGCCAAACCTGATTTCAGGCAGAAATTGTGCTCGAAAGTTGTTAGTATAGATAAACCCTTCAGTTGGATTCTGACCCTTACTTGGGAGGAAAGGGCAAGGGAGGGTGAAACGACACACAAAAGGGATATTAAAAAAAATAAATCCCAATTTGCCCTCCTTGGCTTTGACTCCCAGACTGCTTCTGCAGGAGAAGTTCCAGTGCAGTCTGGAGTGAGACTTCTTCCATAAAAATGTGCAGTAACAAAGGTGCTGCAAGTGCAGTGTGGCCCTTTGTGGTTTTACCTCGATGGTGCTTCTGACACGTGTCACACTGTACCCTGTTCTTTACTCTCCCACTGAGGCAGAAGTGAGGTATTTTTTGTGCGTGTGTTACATTAAAGTGCTCTTTCAAAAGTCCCCGTGCTGGGAATAAATTTTGTGGATCAGTATAATCAAGTCACCAGTTTCTTCCCAGCCCAGATGTGGGGAAACACTGGCCTGTAAGGGACAGCCAGGTTGATGGATGGCACCCGGGGGTGAGGTCCCCTGGCTGGTCAATGTGACACTGTTCGGTCAGAGCCAGATCAGAGCTGTCTGCAGCTTGGGGCTGGTGTCAGTAGGGTTTTATTTTCTTTTCCCAACTTCCTCACATTTGGAGGGAGTTCCTGGTTGTTGATGTGCAGGCACCAGTAAGCTTGACTTTAATCTACCCCTGTGGCTGCTTACAGGATTGGGCATCTCTGAAAAATTGGGTGTTCCTCGGGTTATTGCAGGTCATGGCAGGCTCAGGATGCAACAGACCATTACTTATTTTTTATTGTCTTCTTCCTCCTTGTTAATTCCATTTCTGAGAAGCAGAGAGGAAGGATCAGTGTTTGGGGGACTGATTTCTGTGTGAATTCCATCATTGCTGTGCAAGGAAACGTGTATTTTGCTGATGTTGCCTCAGTAATTTAGTTTTAGTTTCTCCTGCATTGTTCAGCTAACTGTACTGTAGTCCCTTTCAGGAAGTGGTGTGCTGGTTCCTGCTGTGTTGGGTGGCATCTTCTGGATGCAAGCAGCTTCCCAAAAGCCCAGGAGGACAGCAAGAAATACAGGATGGCGTTCAGGAATGTCTGAGGCTGTGTGAGAAGTCAGGGTGAGTTCCTGGCAGTGCTTGCCCAGTGTCAAGATGCAGGCCAGGCCAGAGTAGGCCTGCCTTGGAGATCTGGTTAAATCAAGATTCTCGAGGAGGATTTGGGTGCGTAGGGTTCTCTGCTGTCTCTCTGTGAACAAAGAGTTGAGCTGGAGGACAAAGTGCCCAATAGTTTTTCCCAGGAGAGAGTCTGCAGCGTGTGCCGACGGGTCTTTGGGTTGCCGTGAGCCCCTCCAGAAGTTTGGAGCCAATGCCATTTTCCCTCCCTTGCTTCCATTTCAAGGGGTGTTTTCCCAGACTACATGATGGAGCAGCTCTGTGCTCTCTGGGGTTTGTCTGTTGATGACTTTGGAGTTGAAGACAAGGCATTCGGAAGCTGCTTGGGCACGAAAGTCAGCTTGAAGAGCGTGGTCGTGGCTCTCGTGTAAAGCACTCCCTGCGCGGCTTTGGCATCGACCGGAGCGCAGTTGGAAATCCTCTTCCAGATGCCAGTGGCAGCCGTGTGTGAGGAAGGTGTCGGGAGCATTATGGTCCCGAAAGGGAAGGAGTGGTGAGAGGTGGGAAGGAGGGACCAGGCTGAGATCAGAGGTGTCCCTTGCTCTCCGTGTTTCTGAGTTGAGGAGGGAGCGTTCTGAGATCTCCGCTGGATGAAGGGGAAGAAGGGGCAGAAGTGTTGCCTGGGAAGTGTTACTGTTTAGAAGTGTTGAAGCTGTGGAGATCAAACATCTTGGGAGGGTCGGAGCAGCAGGAGAAGAGCTCGGAAAAGAGACTTTCCCTGCTGCTCCATGGTGGTGGCTCCTCTGCAGGGGAGGAACGGGCACGGATTGGGGAGCATGTTGCCAAAAAATTAAGTGCCTTTAGCCCTCTCTGCCGTCTCCCCTGTTGATGTTCCCCAGCCTTGGCACATCTTAGTGTTCTTTCAAGCAGCAATAGCTTTAATTTATTTAACAACAAAAGCTAATCATGTTAGAGCGCAGATATGTCACTTTACCAGCTTTGTAAGATTTTTGTGGTGAAATCTCTTGGAGAAAACCATTCCAAAAATGTGATTTCGAATGGCTTATTTTCTCCTTACATCCAAGGACATGACTGTGTACGTTCTCTGGCAGAAGCTGATGGGAGAAGGTTACTTTATCCATTTAAATATGTGTGTATTTAATGAGCAGCTCTGATTTGGGATTTTTATCTGTGTGCGAATGGATTTTGTCCATCATTTTCAGGCTGAAAGGCTTTTCCATGTCGTTAGCCAACATTGGGGTGTGTTGAGCTGGTGCATTTGCTCCACTTTTGTTCAGTAGTAGGAGTTAGCAGTGACGATCTCCCTATAGAAGGCAGAGGTAACCTATATTTTCTTTTTCTCCTAATCCAGCAATTTCAGGGCTAGTCAACTGTCAAGTTTAGTTGTGTGTAAATCCGCTAATATGATTAGAGTTGCTGGAATTTTTACTCTAGGGAATTACAGATGGGTAGTATCACTGTTTTACAGGCATTGCTTTGGTAGGAAACTTTATCTGTGACTTGAATGTGGCTGCTGGCAATTGCAAAAGCTTTTCTGGAATGAATGGGGAAGAGAAAACTGGTGTTTGTTCCAAGGCATGAACATATGGGGGGAGGAGTCGTGTACCCCGTGGTCAGGAGGAACCAGGGAAACTAATTTTTCTTCTTGTTTTTTAAGGGAATACAGTTGAGACTCTCACGGTGCTGTGTTTTACACTTGCTGCAATTTCAAGCACTTCTCTGTACAGCTTTGCTTCCCAAACCCTGGACTCCGTTTTGTCTCCCCAATAGGAGCTGATGATGTGGAACAGCTGGAAGAAGAAAACAGAATGTGTTCTTAAAAAAAGAAAAGGATCAAAGGGAGGAGAGCAAAATCAGCTTTTAGGCTAGTGAAGTTTTCTGGTGCATGTTATTCCTATGGTTTATTCTTTACCTTTGGAAAGTGTCCCAGGGCGCGCTCCCTCTTTTTGGAATAGGTGATGGCACGCTGTTGCTGATGGGACTTGAGTCAAATTGCTGCTGGGCATGTAACTAGGTTAATGGGACAGCATGATTATTTTTTTTCTTTCCTGAAAGGAAAATTACACGCTCTGTATTTCAATTGTACCCGAGGAGTTGTTTTTGCCTTTGTTTGCTGCGTAGTTAAGGTGGAGAGAAAAGGACAAGTTCCCCCACACCGAGATTGTATCAGGTTTAAATCAATTCTGCCACCAAAAATAAGATATTTTGGTTGTTGGTTGTAACACCTTTGTGTTTCCTTTATCTACATGAGAGTTGAAATATTTCTAGAACTTTAGACAGGCTTGAAAAAAAAGCCAAGTGGCTTCTAGAATGTGTGTCTTGGAAGAAAAACTTATCCCGTCCTCGACCGATCCTGGTAGCGCTCTCCAAATCCATCGGTGAAGTGTTGAAATGGGTTAGGACTTGTTGAGGTGTAGCGAGCAGCTGCTCCTTTCCAAGTGCTTGAGCTCAGCAGGAATGAGACTCCTATGCTCTGGAGTAGGAGTGTCTGCACAGGAATAGCTGTAAAAGCTGGAAGCACAAAGACCATCCCTGCTTTTAGCAGGGGAGGGGACTGAATATGGTGGGAACAGAAATTTCCCTGCCAGCCTCGGAGTTTACTCTTGATGCTGTGAAAACACCAAGCGAGGAGTTAATGCAGTTAAAGGTCTTATTAAGATTTTCCTGACTTTGGAAAGCTTTTGGAAGGTGGAAACTAATAAACATTGCAGGGCTGCTCTGTTTGGGGTTGCCAGATGATGATTGTGTGTTTGGGTTTGATGTACACGTGAGGGTGACTGTAAGTTACTGAGTTACTCAGAGGAGTCTGACTGCAGTGTCTGTGCCACTGGTGATGGGTGAAAATCCATTTGAGCTGATGCTATGGCTTTGCTGATGGTGGCTTGAAAACAGATTTCCCTCTTATATGTGTTGTTAGTAAGTCGTAGAAGTTACTGTGCCTTGAAACTGGCATTTTCTGGGCTTATTTTGTTCTCTTGCCAAAAGGCAAAAATGGGAGAAGTGTTCAGTCTTTCAGACTAAGCAGGAGACTCTTCCTATATGCATCAAAGGGAAAGATTTTTTTAGTGATCCTACTTTCAGCTTTGGTTTTTTAGTCAACTGTTGTCTTGGGAAGGCTCCTAAACATCCTGAGGAAAGGACCTTCGTAGAAAAAAAAAAGTGCATTTCCACTGAGTGGTGATATCCAGCCTTTCTGTCCTGGGGCTGCCATGAAATCTTCCACAGAACCGTCAGGTCTGATGTGAAATTCCGGCTGAAATCTGGCCTGAAAACTTTCTGGAAGTCTTGAATTCGTGTTTGGGGTGATGTACAGGCTCTGCACTGGACACTTCGTTTTGCAATGTGCAGCTGAATCATTGGGCTGACTCAGTGTATTATATTGGAAAGGGAACTCAGCAGGGTTCTTGTAGCTGGGGGTGAGTAACCTATACCATGTATTTAGGGGGAATTCAAGAACTGAAACCAGAAAAACATTTAAAGCCTGTTTATTGTGACTTTTAATGTGAAATTGATGATGCACCTTGAACTCTGGAGTGTGCTGGGACAGGGATTTCAGCAGGTTTAGCATGGCAAGGCTTGTGTGGAAGGTGCTTTTGGATGTAGTATTTCTTGAGCTGGTGAGACATCTGGAGTTCTGCTTGCTGTATGATATAAAACCAGCTTCAGTTTGTGTCACTGTGTGAGCACTGGTGAGAAAGGGTTATAAATACTTGTCACTGGACAGTCTCTCTCCCAATACTCAGCTTTTCTGGGCTCCGTGTTTCATATTTTAGAGTTGTGAATGCAAATGATTCAGCTGTCAACCTGTCCAACTTGAGTTTTATGTTTTCCTTCAGTGTTGTGTTTTAAAGTCAGTTTCAAAGTGCCTTTATGTCTCTCTCTTCAAAAAGAAAAAAGACCTAATTTTTGTTGATATGCAAATATCACAAAGCCTAAGTTTTGATGAGTTAAAGCTGTTTGCCTTAATTTTATTGATTACATTAACAAAACACTTTTTTTATTTTGAAAAAGTTCGTCTGCACAGATAAACTCCTTTTGTGAGGCTGTGCACCACATTTAACTTGAAATGATTCCCACTTTCCCCCAAACCACCCCGTCTCACTGCGGTGGCAGCGGTACCTGGCGTTGCCAGCAGTCACCGAAACAGTTGGCCCTCAGCACAGCCCCATCCCTGCCTTGCTGCAGCCAAAGCACACTTTATCCACTCAGGCTGATGTTAAGATCATTAAATAAATGAATGAATTGTACTGTCACCAAATTCTTATTCTGGCAGCTGAAGAACATGAGTTTTATAGCCAGGACCTCTGTCCAGAATGTCTTATTGAGTGCCCGGGATGTCAGGAGTGGGAACAGTCAGCAAAAAGCTTTCTGGTGAAATGTGTGAGCCTTACAGAGAGTTACGGCGTGGAGCGCTGTAAAAGCTTGAATTACCAGACATCTGATCGTCCAGGATGAGTATTAATCAACCTGGGAAGGGCGTGGAGAAAGGAGCTGGAGCAAAGCAATAAAACAAGGGAACAAGACAGACACGGAGAGTGGAGAGAGCTGCTTCTCTGTTGTCAGGGCAGCTCTGCCTTGTTGTTTGAAAGGAGTTTTTGGGGGAAGAATGCAGCCAGGCTTGGAAGTGTTGAAAGCAGGGATAACTCTTGGTCTCCATCAGGGAGTTTGAGGTCTTGCTGGATGAGCTAAAACTCCTAAAGGTCACTGATGCTTTGGAAGCTCTTGGAGAAGTCTGCTGAACTGCCACCACTGGGAGGAGAGGGTTGCAAATATTCCTTCAAGGGAGGAGAATTCGCTCACTCCTCAAGCTTGGATTGCTTTTTCTTGTAGTCTCGCTCCATCCTTGCTTTTATGATGTGCTTGAGATGGTGTTTTTGCTTAGGAATGGGAGACAAAAGATCTCTATCATCCACACTGGCTGCGAGTGAGTCCAGAAGGTCTCTGGTTTGAGGGGAAAAAGGAAGAAGATGAAGTGTTTCAACCATTTTGGTGAACCAAATTGCACTGCAGCCCCTGATAATGTCAGAGGTGCTAGGGATAACCAGAAATGTTTGATTTGGTCCATTCCTGTTCTGCAGTGTTCCAAAACATCAGCATTTAAGGGAAGAATACTTACGTTGTTCTTCCCTTCCTCCCATCCGGGGGTTAAGACCATTGCCTTAACTACGGTTAATCTGAAAAAAGGCTGCTAAAATCACTGGTCACCAGGACAGTCCTCAGAGCTTCCCTGTCCATGCTTTAGGTGGTGATGGCACTTGTGGCTGTGGTGGTGGTGGTGGTGGTGAAATCTAAGTGACTGGGCAGTGTCTGTAGGTGGAAAGTTCAGTCTTAAAGCCCTGCTGTGGTTGTGGAGATACTGCAGTGTGAAATCAGCGCAGCTGGGGTTTGTGCTCACCAGAAAAGGAACCCTCGTGCCTGTGGTGGTGCATGGGCTGTCCTGTCGGTGCAAAGAGGCCTGAGCAGCCAGGGAGGGACAGGTCCTGAAGTTGCCATTTCTTTCCCGTCTGGGATAGTGCATCAGGTACATCCTCACTGACTTCTACCTGTGTGTTGGTTCAGCTGTGTGGCATCACTTCAGAGAGCACTGCAGCAGCTGCAGCCTTCCCTCTGTGTTTATTCCTGTTGGTGGCCTGAATTTGTAGAATCCCAGAATGGTTTGGGTTGGGAGAGACCCTTGAGCTCCTCCTGTTCCACCCCCCTGCCATGGGCAGGGACACCGTCCACTAGACCAGGTTGCTTCAAGCCCTGTCTGACCTGGCTTTGGATCCAGGATCCAACGGGCTGAGCCAATGGAAGTAAACCAGGACTTCTTTAAATGGGAAATGCTCAGAGACTAATTTACTGCTCATCTTCAGACCCTGGTGGGGTGAATATGTTGTTGCTGTTCCTCTTTCTTGGATTCCCCTGCAGAGATGTGTGTGAAGTGTGCACCTGAGATTCCTTATGAGGGAAAATTGGAGGTGCAGAGGATTGAACTGAGGAGACCCAGGGCTCCCGTCCTACCTACATCCCTCTGTGAACTTTGGTTTTTGTGCAGCAGCCTAAGATGTGTTGCACTGCCCTCCCTGGATGCCAGCTTTCCCAGGATTTCATTTTGTGTGACACAGGATTTTAACTCAGGGGAAGTCATAAGCTCCGCATGTGGCAAGAAGGTACTTAGGATTTCATTTCATTTTGATAAACTGCTGAAATAAAAATTATGGGGGGGAAAGTCATGAGGCATTACAGAATTGGGAGTGGAAATGAACATCAGTGCTCTGGAGAATCATCCTTCTAGAATTCCTTGCTCAGCTGACGGGAGGACCATCACTCTGGGTGACACCACTGCTGTCACCACAACAGAGTGACCAGCAGAGCATTGCATTTCCCTGTGAGGTCACAGCGTGAAGTATTGGAAACACCACCGGAAATGCAGCTGAGCGAACGAGACGGTAAAATACCAGGCTGTTTGATATTCCTGCTTATCATACAGATGGAGAGCCTGGCTCAGGAATAGATGGATGCTGCTGCAGGGTCCCCAACCCCCAGAACAGAAGCAGGGGCCATCCCTGTGGAGCAGAGGCGTGTGAGGGGTGTAGCTGGGTAACCTGGAGTGGTTTATTTGTGATTTTAGGGCACAGAGTGGGCAGGGGCAGTTCAGTGTTAATGGCATGCACAGAAAGGGAAAAGTCGGCTGGTTTTTAGTACTGCACAGAAATTCAGACCCCTAGGTGAAAATGGCCATGAACGAGCTGTGGTGCTCGTGTCTGGGTGGGAGCTTTCTTCTCCAGTGGCGTAACAACGTGCCCCCAGCTGCAGTAACTGCTGGCTCTGAAAGGAAGCCAGAGATGGGAGGTTTTACTTTGTGAATTCAGCATGAGGGAAGGTAGGCTGTCATACCCACACAGAAGTTTATTCCAGGCTGTAAGATGAATAAGGGCTGGAGAAAAGCTTGGGAACCTTTCTCTGTGATGAGATCCTTTTCCTCCTGCTCTGCCTTCCTCTGCTTGTGCCTTTTTAGTTATGTCACCTGGCCCTGTCTGCTTTGGCTCTTGGGGTTTTAATGCTCTTACCTCGTTATGTGTGTGCAGGGCAAACTCGGTATAGAAATAACTCCATGTGTGTGTGTTAAGTAACTGCTCTGAAGGAAACAAGCCCCAAACAATCCCAGTTTTCTCTTCCTGTTGAGGCTGTTGGGACTGGAGTGTGTTTCCCAGTCGGTGTCCTCTGTCCCCAGTGGCAGTGGCTCTGCACTTCCCAGCCCAGACCCAGAGCGTGTTTATCAGGTTGCCTCAAAGCAGCAGACGGATGGGGGCTGAGCAGGTCAGAGCCTCTCCCTGAGCTGGAATCAGGCCAGAAACTGCTGTTTCAGCTGCTGGTCAGGGGACAGCTACACTGAATTTGGGGACCTTAGTTTTTGTTGGATTGTGATTCAGTTTGTGTGAGATAGTGCCTGGTTTGGCTGTTTGATGTGAATTGTTTTAAGCTCAATGACTGAAATACAGGAGTATTTGAAAATAACTGTTTTATCTGCAGTTGCATTTCAGAATGGGAAAGGTGGAAGATGGGTGTGGCTTCAGCTGTGTTGTCTGATCTGTGGCATTTTATTAAAAAACATCTTTTTTCTGCCAGACTAGATGTGCACAAGCATCTGATGCAGCCAAAGGTGCAGAGAAAGCTGAAGAACCATTCCTGTTCCTTTTGGAATAGACCAAAAGCCAAAGTAACTCCAGAAAGGAGTAGGCTGGTGTGTGTGTCTGGCCAGACAGGAGATCAAAGCCTTATTCTCCCTGGCTGTCTCCTCCCAGTCACTCCTTGTCATCTCCATCAGGCCAGCTTGCTCACAGCCTTGCTTTGGATATTTTTACAGCATTTACCAGGAGGTCTTAGCCTTGTGTAGCTACTGTTCAGTGTGAGACTACTACTGTTACTTTTTTTTTTTCTGCTCGAAAATGCAATAAACAAAAATAAAACAATGATCACAAGTTCTGGCTCTGACATTGTCTCATGTCAGGTTTGCCTCTGTCCCCCCTGGCTCTTCCTTGGCTGCTGCTTGGGAATTTCATGGGTGTGATGTTTTTCTTTGAATGCATGTCTCCTGTTAAAGATTGCTGCTTTTCCCTCACTTCTTGAGCAGTGTAGTTTCTTCACTCTGAGACTCCTCCTCATTCCCTGGGAGCAATGGTTCTGACCACCTTAGAGCTGCCTCCTCCCCAGGGATGGTTGCAATTAGTTTCGTTGGTGGCTTTGCTTGAAAAAGTGACCCAGGAGTTTTTCCCAGTACATCTCTTCTTCTCCCAAATCTTCTGCAATGTCCAGAGAAGCTGTGGCTGCCCCATCCCTAGGAGTGTCCAGGGCCAGGCTGGACAGGGCTTGGAGCACTCTGGGATAGTGGAAGGTGTCCCTGCCCATGGCAGGCAGTGGGATGAGATGAGCTCTAAGGTCCCTTCCCACCCAAACCATTCTGGAGTTCTGTGGTTCCGTTCACTTCCACGTTCAGCTGTTTCAAGGAAGGATCATTTTACTGTCGCAGGTCGCAGAGGACTTTTGAGCTGCCAGGCCGGGGGTGGGTGTGGTTGGCTCTGTGAGGGTTGTTATCAATTGGGGCAGAAATGCCTTCCTGAGCAGCAGCTGGAGGGTTTTTGGCAGCCCCTTTGCATTCCATCGTCTCCAGAGGGAGGTTTGCAGTGTGCAGAGGTGCCTCTGTGTGTGCTCGGGGCTCTGGGAGCTGGCATCCTATTTCCCTGCTGAACTGTTCCATACATGAATATGGTTTTTAACACTTACCAAATGCTCGGGAGCCAGAGGCTGCTCTAGGAGAACTTCAAGGAAAGCAGTGCAAAGACCTCTCTTTTAGGTACTGGATTTATTTTCCCTTCTGTTGTAGTTAATCACGAAAATAAATGCAGTTAAAAGTATCCAAAGGACTTTTTTCTTTGCTGCACCATGCTGCAAAATGCCTTGTTCAAGATGCTTTCTTCCTCTGAGCTTGGATCCTTTTAAAATGCTGAAGGGCATTTTTGAGACTTTGTTTTAACTCAGTTTTACATGGTGTTTATATGAAACAGACAAAAAAACCCCCGGTGCTTTGCCAAATATTTTTGGAAAGAACAAGCTTTGTGGATAATCATTTTCATGTTCTACCTGCTCCTTGGTGTGTTCAGATGGTGGAAGAATCTTCTCTCCCCTGAAAAAGGCTTTGAGAGATTAACCTTAAGGTAGTCACTTGAGGCGAGTTGATTAGGAAATATACTGAACATTAGATTTAATCAAGATTGAGTAATGGAGTTAGAATTGACTGTCGCTCCTGGAATGCAGTTATTTTTAGGTGGGGATTGGGATATGCTGCTCCCCAGGTTGTCTGTGCCATGGCTCCAAAGGCAGACTGATCCAAATGCCATTGGACAGAGCGGATCTGCTCCAGTTCGGTACTTGCAGCTTTATCCCGTTAACACATCCCATAGTAAACGTTGTGACAAAGCTTGGCAGATCAGAGCAAGGGGATTCCACTGCAGCACTGAGGGTTGTCACCCAAAATACAGCTCAGATATATCAGTAAAAACATTGAGCTGGTATTGATGGAGGGACTTCACCTCCTTTTGTATTCGGCTTCGTCCCAAGGGGCAGTGGAGGCACAGCTCCAGTCTCTGCTCTGTGAGCAGGGACAAGGCTGAGGGAGTGGCTGGAGCTGTGCCAGGGGGGTTTGGGTTGGATCTCAGGGAAAGGTTCTTCCCCCAGAGGGTGCTGGGCACTGCCCAGGCTCCCCAGGGAATGGGCACGGCCCTGAGGCTGCCAGAGCTCCAGGAGCGTTTGGGCAGCGCTGCCAGGGATGCACAGGGTGGGGTTGTTGGGGTGTCTGTGCAGGGCCAGGGGTGGGACTCTGATCCTTGTGGGACCCTTCCAGCTCAGGATATTCCATGATTCTCAGAAACGTTTGGTGAGGCACTAAACCTCACCTTTTGATCACTTAGTTCAGGCACTGCCCTCGTTGCCATTGGTGTCATAGTGTGAGGTCCTGGACTTTTTGCCCATGTTGGTTTTTTCAGTGGATGCCTCAAGGGAAATGGGTCTTGTCCAGCTCGAGGCCTTGGCCCTCTCTGTGGTGCACTGCAGAGCCGTCCTTTGTCATTTTGCAGAGATGTGTGGCACAGCTGAGGTTTGGCTGGGTATTTTCTCTTGCCTAAAGGTGAGAACAAAGCTGTTTCTTTGCTGTAACTTTCTATCTTCAGCTCAGGAAATCAGGAAGTTTATCTGGATTAAAGCCTAAGAAACGGTGGTAGGCCAGGAGGGGTGGAAACACAGCCCTGGGGAGTAACATCCCTGCCCCTGGCATGGGGTTGGGTCTGGAGGGTCTTTAAGGTCCCTCCCAACCCAAACCAGTCTGTGGTTCTGTGAAACAGCCGAGGCTGTTTGCTGTTCCTTGCTGTTCCAGAGAAGGCAGGTTGCAGATTGATTGAGTGGAAGAAAGCGGGGTCACTTGCATGGGAGGTGAATCCATCAGGATTATTTTAAAGGAGCTTCCTCACTTTCTTGACATGCCCTGGCTGCAGAGAGAATCAGAGCAGCTGTCTTGCTAAATTCCTCTTAGATACAAGGGAATTGCAACAAAACAGTCTGTCCAGGGACTGAAAAGTAAAGATCAGCTGCAGGTGTTGTATGATATTGTCATTTTGGTTGTGTCTAGTAATAATATCGATTTCCCTTCCCAACCTTCAGTGTCAGCGGGCAGAAAAGGCCAAAGCTCGTGTGGTTCATCACATGGTGCCCTCAAGCAAGGAGTTGTTCATCTGTCAGCTGGAATTGTGACTTTTTTCTGCATTATTCCCAGGCTGGGTTTGTCTTTGCTATGCCCAGGGTGTCCATTTGTAGGTTTGGATTTCTGGGTCAGTGTAATCGCAGGGTGGGAACGGTCAGGATGTGCAGTTACCTGTGAGAGAAAGTCCTCTCGAGAGGCCTCAGGTGTGCTGCCTGTTGTGAGCGCTAGGAGCAGATAGGATCGGAGGGCAGGCTTTCATTTCCATGGGAGAAGCACAGTTTCTAGGGTCACTTTCCATGGTGAAAAGTGGAAAGGGGGGGCAAGACAATATTTTAACATCATCCAAATCTCAGAGCTGACTCGGGCAGCTGTGAAATAGGGTGAGATCAGTGAACAGAGATTGTAGTGTCTCTATACCCAAAACATGCATCATCCTCTTTGCAGTTTACCACTCAGTAAAAGCAAAGAGCATAAAACCAGGAAACCTCTACAGATGCTTCTTTGAAGAAGCTCATTTGGTTGACACATTTTGCTTGTGTTGCTTGTCCCTTTAAGCCTCTTTGTGTGTGGAGTGTCAGCCGCAACATTTGTACTGAAAGCAGCAAAGAGCCCAGCAGTTGGGACTTAAATCCACCTGCTCAGTGGCCCCTGCATTTAGAGATCTTCTAGTGGCCCTAATAACCTTAATGAGGTTTTTGTGTGGCTTTTCCTAGGTCTTAATTTTGTTCCACATGAATATTCAGGTAAAAGCAGCATCTTGGAGCTCTCCTGTACCATGTATTAGCATATTTGAGAACTGCTTTTTTCCCCCTTGATTGTTATATTAACTTTTATCATAGATTGATTTTAAATGCTGGCATTTCATAATTGCATCTCAAAACGTGTGTTATCTAGACTGTACAAAGCAGAATTAAGTAGAACAAGTACATCTTGCTTTATCTGGAAACAGGGTGTACTTCGCTGCAGATTATTGATGTTCTCTTATCTATGGTGCAAACACTAAAGCTTTGGAGTAAGGAGTTGTTATTTAATGCTGTGTGGTGCATGTTGTGATTTGAAATATAAATGCAACTTACTCTCTGGGTTTGTTCTCAATGACCAGCACAGCAGCTCTACCTTCAGAAGGTGAAAAGGAATCTCCTATTTATATCCCATTGCTGTTCATCATGCCAGAATTGCCAGTGGAAGCCCAAGTCATTGCCAATCAGCAGTAGGTGTTTTAGGGACTTTTGCTTTCTTTCTTTTCTATTTCCACATTGCTTTAGACTTCGGTTTCAAGCTTGTGTTTTGTAGCAGCTGCTGCCTTCACTGGAGTTTTGAGTGCACAAAGAATTACCTGATTTCATGCCAGATCATAGAACCATGGAATATCCTGAGTTTGAAGGGACTCACAAGGATCATAAAGTCCAGCTCCTGGCCCTGCACAAGACAGCCACAGGAATCACTTTCTTTTATCCCCCAAGGATAACTTTCTTTTTTTTCTCTGCTTCTTTATTCTTTCTCACCTTCAAGGGTGTCCTGATAATTGGACTTGAGAGTATTTGACCTGACATTAAAAAGAAAAGGGAAAGTAAAAGATATGATGCAAGAGCAGCTGTAAATTCCCGCTTCTGCAGCAGCCACGGGTCTTTTGCTGTTTGCTGTGCAAGGGGCTTGGTTTGTAAGTTCCTCTTCCCCTCTTTACAAGCTGCCTGCTTGATGTTGCCATTCCTCACCTGTGACGAAACAAAGGAGGCAAAAAATATTCCAGCAGTGGAGGGAGGAGAGAGTGGCAGGAGTGTGTGTGTGTGTGTTTGAAATGCTTCTTTGTGCTGCCAGGGGTACATTCGGATATGGCTCCGGGCTTGGTCCCCCCGAGTGGATTTCCCTTCTGGATGCCTGAAGAACAGTAACATTTTTTGCACAGCTGGCTGTTTCTAATGAGACCTTCCTTCATTTTCCAATGAAGCAACAGATCAGCACCTCTAAAAAGATCTTTATCTCAGTGGTGAAGAGCAGGAGTCCTTTCTATATTGAAAAACCCTGAAAGGAAGCGGCGTCCTGTGCAAGCTGTGGCCCGTGTGAATGGGCTATCAATCAGTTTAATTAAAACTCTGGTTATGGTGGGGTTTTCCTCCCTTTTAGTTCAGCTACAGCCCAGGGAGAAAAAAGTTTTTATCTTTACAAGCTGTTCTTGCAGAAGTTGGTGCTGTGATTGCAATTAAGAAACCCTTGTGTTTTAGGCAAATAAATTAGCTTACTTCTTTGTATAAAGAAATATCGTGCCCGTTGGCCAGCTCCAAAAATAGATGTGGAGTGAAAGTGAAGTGTTTAAATGCAGCATATGGATTAGCTCATGGGGTGGTGCAAAAGGACGGGATTTAGCCAACTTTGCCTTTTGTGTGGTTATCCCAAGTCAGGCTGCTGAAGGAAAATGGAGCCAGTTTCCTTTGAGCCAGTGAGTGTCCTGTGTGTGGAGCATGCAGGAGCTCCCTGGTTAGGGCAGGATGATTGGGTGATCCTGGTGCCGAGAGATGGATAAACGTTAAGGGAGTGGAAATAGGCACTTTGTTGGTTTTGCTCACTTAAATGTTTCTTTTCTACATGGGTGAGACTCCCTGCAGAAATCTCTTTGTAGAGTCTGTCAAAACCTTGGCTCTGCTGAAGCACAGAGGGTTCAAACTTTGCTTTCTGCCCAGAGGCTCCAGTGTGCAACAAGAGCCCAGTTTGGGAGAGAAGAGGAGCAGCCCAGTGTGAATTCATGGCTTTGGGTTTTTACAGGAGAGTATTTGTGTTCCTTGAGACACGCAGGCCACAAAAAGGTCCATGACGGCCACGTCTTCCACCACGTGTAGGATCCTGCCTCATGGATGCTCCTGGTGCTGGTGGCTGTGTGGCTGAAGCAAGGAGTGTGTGTGTACCCCTCTTCCAACACCTGGGAGGAGAAACGTGCCCAGCAAGCGTCAGAACCTTGGGGGTGGTGCTCGCCTTTATCAGTCTGCATTTCAGACTGGTGGTCACGTGTGTCCATGTTCAAATGGGACACCCGTACCAACGGGGACCCTGCTCCTTTGACCATTTCTAGATATTTTGGTTTGCTGTTGAGCTCTGCTGAGTTTTATGGTAGCACTAAGAAAACGAGGAAGGGAGTGTTAGTTTTGTTTGCTGGAGTCAATACTGAAAAAGGCCGCGTGCTTTGTAGCACGGTGGGGAATGATGTTGAAATGAGGAGCAGGTCTCTAAATGTAAAGGACTTGGAGAACGAACACAAACATTTCCTCAGTTCCAGGAGTGGAACAATAGCTCATTGTTGGGAGGAAGGGATTGCAGAAAAGCCAGCAGACTCAGAAATAGAGGGTTATTTTCTATAGCTTACTATTTATATTGCACTTGGAGGCTCTTTGGGGACTAGATGTCCAGCTCCTGGAATGTGTGTCCCTTGGTCGAGGAAGGCTGGGTGCGAGCAGAGCATGTCCTCAGCGGGCAGTTGTTCTGCTCAGTGCCGGGGTTACGGGTGCTTGGAACGCTGCTCTGTGTCCATGCGAACCCCTGCTCTGCCTCACAGCCTGGCAGCTGAGGAGACGTCCCCTAAAGAGACAGGACTCTTCTTCCTCCCACCCTCACTTTCTTTCTGCTGTCTGTCGGCCACTGAATGGGTTTGCATTGACCGGAGAGACAAAGGAGCCTTTCAGGCCCCGGCTTTCGCCACAGCCAGCGCGCTCTGGGCTTTTGTTAATGTGCTCAGTCCCCCCTTTCTCCCCGGGCAGCCTCACGCTCATTGTTAATGCAGCTCCGGAGCAGCACTGATAGTTCTGAATTCATTTTGTTTGCTCAGTTCGCAGGAAAACTTGCAAAAAGCTGCGGAGAGAACGTGTTGCCTCTTCGGTTCTCTGCAGAGTATTTTCTTTCATGCCTTTCGCAGGGAAAAGTGGATGGTGTAAACAGATCCTGGCAAATCCGTGCCCGAGCGGAGCGTGGCGGGGCAGCGGCAGCGCCTGCGCGCGGAGCCCGGCGCCTCGTTCCAGTGCCTGGGAACACCAACTGGCTCCCCCCACCCCGCTGGATTAGGCTCCATGTTGTCCTCTTTAATTTTGTTATTGCATTAGGCAGCTAAAGATGTAAGCGCTTATTAAAACAGCTGCTCTGCTGAGTGGCAGTGCCGAGTCGGGGGGTGCTGTGCAACAGTTGGGAGCTCGCTCGGCATCACCCCAGACTGACTCTACTGTGTGAGGGGGTTGTGGTTTTTTAGGACTTGAAGGCTTGAAGATCTGTAGTCTTAAATAAATTAAACCAACTTCAGATAGATAGAGCAACACGGGGATGGAAGGCGGGAGAATCCCCTAGGTCAGCATTTACTACCAGCGCATAGAGATGACCAAAAGCAAAGCTAATTTTCCAATTCCATGTTAATAAACCTGAAAGGTGCTGGTAGGTGCTCTCTAATCGTTATGAAACATCACTATGGAATTAATTCCTGGAAATAAACTGTTAGGAAGCAGCTGATGGAGAGCACTGGTGCGTAGCAGGCTTGCAAAAATAAATCTGAATGCTTGTTGGGGGTGAGGATGGAGGGGGAATGGTTGTTTCTTATCGTGAAGGCAGGCAGCTTTTAGGGGGGTTGTGCCCCAAAATCAAATGCACTGTTGGGTGAAACAAACTGGGAGGACAGACAGAGATGAGTTTGATTGTGCAAATGAGGCAGTGTCAGCAGTTGAGAGATGACCACAAAGGCTGTTGCAGGGTTCAAAGCACCTCAGTGCAGCTGTTTTTTCTAGAAATAGTTGGAGTTTTGGTATTCTGAACCAATTTTTAATACCATGTAAAGCTGTGTCATCTTTGGTTAACATTGCCCTGACTGGAACAAGAATCGTGGAGCTGGGGGAAGTGAGGCTGTATCTCTGCATCTTTTAAAGGATAACAGAACCCTCTGTCGTGAATATGTGACAAATGGGGAGAAAACCAGCGTTCAGACACATGGAGGGGCCTGAGCGAGTCATGGAAGAAATCCTTGTCAAGAGAGCATGACTGATTTTTTTTTTAAATCCAAATGGAGAATGACTTAAACTTCTCAATAGATGGCTGCTGAGCACACACTTTGAAGCTGGAAAAAGTAACCCTAGACACGACTGTTCATCATTCCCCCCCAGCCAGCTCACGCCTCGCCGATAGAAAGTGCCCGTCCTCACGTGCGCTTGTTTTTGAGGACTTGAAGGCCTGAAGATCCACAGTCTTAAATAAATTAAACCAACTTCAGATAGATAGAGCAACACGGGGATGGAAGGCGGGAGAATCCCCTGGGTTGGTGTTTCTTTGCCTCCTGCCTGGAGGGATGTGGATCTGTTGGACTGCGGTGTACTCCATCCTGGAGCGAACTCCGTGTCCCTGGAAGTGCCCCAGGCCAGGTTGGACAGGGCTTGGAGCACCCTGGGATAGTGGAAGGTGTCCCTGCCCATGGCAGGGGGTGGAACGGGATGAGCTTTAAGAGCTCTTCCAACCCACACAGTTCTGGGATACTGTGACCAAAAAAGGCACTAATATTTCATTAATTACTCAGAAGGGGTTACTTTATCCAGAAACAACTTCACAAGTGGTCAACCACACAATGCAAACACTTCTAGTGCTTTGGTAAGCACCGGCTCAATTCTGTTACTCTTGTCAGAGGGTCTGGTTCTAGTTTTTGGGGGGTTTTTTAGCTTTGGAAGTCAGTTCCTGGGGTAAAATCCCTGTGTGGCAGCGGAGCCCAATAGGGGGAGTGTGAACTTTAACTAAATCCTTGTCTGAATTCCTTCCAATTTCCTGTACAAAGGATGAGCCTCACCACATGTCCAGAAGGCTAATAAATGTAGGGGCTTGTAAATCAAAAGGGAAATGAATCTGAAGCCCTTGGGGCCTTTGCTTTGCTTAAAAAGTGTGGAATGTGTCCATGAGACAACACTCAAATTGTCCTTTCTTAAGAGTTTCTTTAAAATTTATGCCCAAACTTACCCAACAAAGTAAAAATAAGTTGTTTCCTTGGTGTCTTCAGTGAGTGAAACACTTCTTGGTTCAGTGGCAGAGGGTTTAGACCTCAACTGCACCAAATGAGCTGGATTTTGGCACACTTAGCCCTGATTGAAGCAAGGAATGCTCTTCTAATCCCCCCTGCCCCCAAAGCCACCCAAACCACAGTGTGTTTCAGCATCACCTGTGGCACAAATCCACCCAATGGCTTTGCCCTGGCTGCTGAAATGCAGGTTTTCTGATCTTGGTTTTCTTTCTGTTGGGAGGAAATCTGCCACCTTCCTCTGCAAGTCTTTCAGGAAGGTTTCTTCTAATAAAACCCTTGGTTTTAGCAGCCCTGGCATTGGCTTTGACCTTGAGTGCCCTTTTTACTGCTCTTCTTTTCCTGTCTTTGATGTTGGAGTGCTGCATATTTGTGGTGATTTTCACAGGCATGTGTTGTGCTCAGACAGACGTGGCTGCCCTTCCGGACTTAAAACACCAGCACTCGGCCTCAATTTGATTAGGTTTGAGTAAAGAGAGATTTTTGTAATGCAGAACCATCAGCCTGGAACTCTTAAATCAGATAATTAATTATAGTGGGAGTGTTGTCGGAGTGCAGAGGTGGGAAGCAGCTCCAGGATGGCTGTGAGGGGGTTGATGTAGCTGGGTTAGGAGGGATCTTGACCACACTTGTGTGGTGCTTGACCCTCTAAACTCCACCAGCCATGGGAAGGGGCAATCCCCGTTTTAGTCCCTTAAGCCTTTGCTATCCAAAACCATAAAATCCAGTGGCATGCTCTTACACTGGCTCGGCTGACCTGGCAAACGCGCCCGCGGAGGAGCCCGGCACATCAGATGTGTGTGTTTGACTTGGGTGGTGATGAAAACACCACTGGAGCTGGGGCAGTGGTCGCTTTCCTGTTTGGGCTGGTCTTGGAGATTTCTGTTTCCCTGACATGGAACGCAGGAGATGAGTCAAGGGGTGACCAGAGGAGCTGCTCCTTTGTTTCACTGTGGGGCTTTTACTGAGAGCAGCCACATTCGCACCCAGCTGCTGGGCTTTGAAAGCATTGGATCAGCTCTCCTTTTTGTTCAGGTTCTCACATTCTCTTCCTTAATTTCCCCTCCCATCAGAGCATTTTCAGCTCCAGCTCTTCTACTAGGAAATAAATACGAACTTGCTTTTTCACACCCTCTTACTAATTCTCACGGTACTTTTCATGCACACGGTTCTGTTTCAGGTATTTGTCTTCTTGAGGTCTCTACATTGTTGTTTTTTTCCTTTGAAAGTCTGAACCTCCTTGGAAATAGCTACATGGAGATTTATTCTGTGGGGATACAGATGATTTATTGTGACCTCATGCCAAAATCAGTGCAGGGAGTGGGGTAGGGAACCACAATTCAGGTGTTTAAGGAATATCTGGCACTGCTGTTTGTTCCTTTTACTAAGTAGTTACTGGATTTCAAAAGATTTTGGGGGGATAAGAACCCCAAATTTCTTTTTTCTCTTCCCAAATGCCATAAATATCCATTTCTTATTCTCTACCATCACCCACATCTCTCCAAAGAAAGAGCGAGTCAGCTGTCCCTGCTCAAAGGAGGTATTGAAGAGCCTGAGTCCCGGAAGCTGGCGCAGGCTGGGTCCAGAGTGCTTCATTCAGAGATTGGGAGGCCCCAGGCCATAAGGGGAAGGCAGGATCCCAGGGGCTCTTCTGCCTGTGGGGATGAGCAGAGAGCTGGGGATGAGCAGAGTCATTGGTGCTGCTCGGTACTCACCCTGCAAAGTGTGTGAGTGCCAGGCTCAGAGCTGAGTCTTTTAATTCAGACAACAAAGCATTGCCAGTTTCCATGGGGTCGCTCCCAAATCAATGTACCAATGTACCAACCTCCAATCCTTGGAGGCTGAGCAGTATTAAAAATCATCAGGCTTCAGAAGTGGGCAGAATGCAGTGGATTCTGGTTTGGGTTGGAAGGGTCCTTAAAGCTCATCCCATGGGCAGGGACACCTTCCACTGTCCCAGGTTGCTCCAAGCCCCATTCAGCCTGGCCTTGGACACTGCCAGGGATCCAGGGGCAGCCACAGCTTCTCTGGGCACCCTGTGCCAGGGCCTCCCCACCCCCACAGGGAAAGATTCCTTCTCAGCCTCCCATCAGTCCCTGCCCTATGGCAGTGGGAAGCCATTCCCTTTTGTCCTGGCACTCCAGGCCCTTGACCGAAGTTCCTTAGGGCAGGATGTGAAAGCTGACTCGGGCATTCTCTACTCCAGTGTGGAGACTGGAGTGAGCTGGATGGAGCAGTGGTGGTGTTCAACCCAGCCTTGTTTGTCACTTGGTTCATGATGGATGAGGAGAAAGGACAGGAGCTGCAATTTAAGGGGAACAAACCAACTGCTCTCTCAGCTTGGCTTTCAAACCTTGTTTCTCACTGTTCTTGCTGTGACAGTCTTGGGAAGTTCTGAAATGCCTTGTTCCTCCTGCTCCACGTCCAGGAGGTTACAGAGGAGACGTCCCTGCGCTTGCGAAAATCCTGGAATAGGGTCTGGGGTCAGCTGGGAAGTGGGGAGGAGATGTGCTCCAGGGCTGCCTGGAAGCTCCAGGTGGGACCTTGGCTGCCATGGGGATCAGCTGGGCTCAGGCAGACACATCCCAGTCGTTGCTCATGGACTGGTTCTGATGCTCTTACAGATGTCACGGAACAGAAACTCTGTTCTGGAGTCAAGTGCTTTTCCTCTGATGTCCAGAGCCAAGGGGATTAATGCCACTGAAGGAAAAAGTGAGATGATGATGATGATCATTATCATCCTTAAAGTTATTATTAACTTTTGCTCATATGGGAGTCCCTGTCCTTCTGCAGCGAGAGCGTGAGAGACCCAGGAGCCGGGAGAACACGCGGAGGCTGATTGTTCAGTGTAGATTTTGGCAGCTCCTTACAAAGCAGCAGATCAGTCCAAGCAAAATAAAATGAAAATAATCAAAGTGGCAATTGGTTTATCCATAATAAAATTAATTCCTCACTATTTCATAGGAGCTTCATGGTGAAATTTTAACTTTTTTTGCTTGAGCACTGTTTTGTGCCTTAATGTTTTTCTCTCCTTGGCCATGGGCCCCAACTCCGTGCCTGTCGTACGGTGAATGGCCTCGTGTGGGTGTTTCCATAGCTCAGCTCATCTCAGGTTCCCAGCACCACTCAGAGGGTCCTAAAAAGTGCTCAGATTTTTCCATTCAAGAGCCCCTGCTTTCCTGGATGCGTACCAGCTCTTCTGTTAAGGAAACAGGAGAGGATGAAGCCTGTGGGGTGTGTTTGAGTGGGATGAGGCTTTCCTCAAGTGGAGGGTTTTTTAACCCTGGAAGCAACAGTAACAGTCAAAGCTTCACTTCCCCAATCCCTTCAGTTAGGAGGAGATTCCTGAAGGATTTTTCTTTTTCAGGACTCTTTTTTCTGTTGTAACAGGGAATTTATTTTCCAGTGAATAGCAGAAAGTAACTCCCTGCTGTCTGTGGGATCATGCATGGATTGCTTTGGGATTTGCCATAGTGCATATCAGCCAGTGTTTAGATGTGTTGGCTTTTCCTTGGGTGCCATGGCAGCACCTCACCTCACCTGTGACAGTTTCTGTGCCCCCACCTGTGACAGAGATGGTCCTTAAAGCGGTGCCACGTGGGCTTTTCCCCTCTGCCCTGCAAGCCATGATGTGCTTCCCGCTGCCGCAGAGCTCTGTCATTGCGAGGTGTAGGTCAAGATTACATTTACCCACCTGGCTGAGCAACCACTTCTGCTTGGAAAACTGCCTTCTCTGTCCTTTCTCTGTGCACAGATCCTCATTTGGCCTCCCAAAAGCTTTTTGATTTCTTATTTTTACAAAAGGCCTTGTATGGGGTCACCGTGGTGGTTCAGGAGCATCTCTGGGCACGTTGGGTGTGAGTCAACCCAAATGGAAGTGTCCACTTAAACAGCAAGAGGGAAAAGCCTTTTTATGTAGCCAAGGCCAGGTACTTCAGGCTGTAGCAAGTGTGATTAAATGGATCGGAATTCAAGATCTGGAGCTCCTGCTGGGGATTTCCAGTTGGGTTTCCCCTTCAAGAGCGCCGTTGGTTATGTCGGAATAGGGGAAGGATAATAACCCTTGGGATGAAAGGGAAGAAAGTGTGTTACATGAAAGTGAGGTGGCTGGTGAAATAGCTGGCCTTGCAAAATGCTTTCTCTTGGCTGTGTACTCTTAAAATATGGAGGAACACATCACAGGATGTGGCTACAATCACTTGGTTCTATTTAAAATACGGAGAGGCAGCATGCTTAATATTCCACTTAACTGGAGAAGCAACTTCTCAAGCAAACTCTGATCCATGACACTAGGAAACCTCTCACAAATCCACAGGTAGCGTGTGTGGTTTGTAAAAATTTGGACATTTACTTAAGTAAATCTTGAAATCGCAGGTGTATTTACTATAAATGATTCTATCATTGTCTGTATTGTCAATTAATGCATTTAGTGAAGATATGTGAGAAGTTGTGAACAGCTCAGCTCAGCACACTTTAATTAATGGGGGTGGTCTCTGAAGAGCTCTGTGGGTTAGCTGGGCTTGGATGCTTTGGAATTTTACAGCATCTGTTTTCTCTTTTTCCTTAAGGAAAACTCAGTTATCTCTGCAGTTTTGCAAATTCCTTGTCTACGGGTCCTTAAAAATTCCTTTTTAAAGTAAACAGACTCAGCCAAAGTGACACAAACTTAACCAAAGTGCTTTAGATTAAATGTGGATTTGCCTGGCTTTGAGGGAGCTAGGTTTTTGTTGTTTTTTTGTTTTTTTTTTCATTCGGATCATTTGTTGCTAAAAATGTGATGATTTGGGGGGATTGGAGTGTTCAGGGGTGCAGGTCTGGCTGTGCCTGTACTCAGCACCATTTACAGGAAACATCAGCTGATGTTACATAACAGGTACAGAATTGCACATCAATCCAAGGATATGGTTAGTGAAACTTCTGCTGGCAGAATTGGGGCAAAAATGCTGCAGGTATTCGTGATTAGCCCCTATTTTATTTTTTTAAAGGAGTTTTGGGTTTTAATCATAGGTGGAAAAGTCATAAATCCATCCCTTTTATTGGATATAATGCAAATATACAGGTAGGACTTTGTCCAAACTTGGATGCAAACCTTATAAATGCTCCTGAGTTGCTGTTCATGTACAATATTTAAGGAATATATTGTCTGGGGAAATGAAAAGTTATTTTCCTGGTAGCAGCAGCATAACTGCACTGGAAATGGGGGGGTGGTGGTGTGCTGCTGTCTGATCCAGAGAAGCTTTTCCTCCCTTGGAAAATCAGGGCTGTGTTTGTGCTGCCCAGGTGAGCGCTGACCTCGGATACTCCTGGCTTACGTTAAAGCCACTCGGTTGCGTAAGTGGCTCCTGCACCTCTCAGTTCTTGTGCCATCAAATGACACCATTCGCCCAGGAGAACCTTAGTGCGTGGTAACCTTGGCATGTGCTGGGAAAACAGAGGAGCACGAAGAGTGAGATGACTCAGGAGAAATGGGAAGGGCAGGATACTTTTCATCTTACAGCATTATGGAAGATTATGGAATGAGAGCTCTTTATGCAGATAGGGATGTGATAACTGTTGGAAAAGCCACATGTGGTGCTTTGGGCATCCAGGAAAATTGTTTTCAGTTAAATCTGCTTTAAAATCTACATCGCTCGGTATTTTTTGCCTTGCAGCATGAGGATGCTTTAATTGTTCCTTAATTTCAGAGGCTTTAATGTCTCCAATAAAACAGGCATAAAACTTCCACCTCCAGCATGGAGGTTCTCAGTGATGGTGTAAATATCCACGTGCCTGACCCCTCTAGTGATGGATTCAGTTCCTTGCTACGCTGAGGACAAACGCCCCAAAATGCTTCCTGGTGATCTTTGTCCCTGTTCCTGCGGCTCCCTCTTCCTGAGGGAGCTCCTGGTGTGATCACCCCTGTCCCGGGAGCGTTCCCAAGGGCTGCACCCTCTGTTAGCGCTGGTGAGCTGCTCCTTGGGATCCTGGGCCTCAAAGCTGGCTCCCACCTCGAGGGACCCCCTCAGCTAAGGAAGGCATGGGCCCAGGATCCCAGATAATGCCATCACTTCATAAGCTCAGGGCACAGTGCAGCCAGTTGCACAAGCTGCTGCTGAATTACTCTTTCTCAAGCTCTGCCAGAAAACTTCCTGCACTGAAGTAGCACGAGCGGGAAACTCCTTCCTTAACAAGCAGTTTGTCCTCCAATACCAGCATTGCTTCCTCTGAGGACCTTCATACGAAATTACCACAAAAAAGAGGAAGCTGGCTGAGTAGCAGTCACATGTCTCTGGTATTATGGGATATTTAAAAAAGGCTTGTTCCTTGGTCACTTACATGGGTAGATTATATATGGACTTAGGTTGGACTCGAGCTTGGGAGCAGCCACAGGTTTGGTGCTGTGGATGTTCAGCAGCTTCTGGGCTTAATTTTCGTATGGGAGAAGGCTAAATGACAATTATCTCCTGGTTTCCTTGTACAGGGATGAGGGAGGACTTCAGCCTTCTGTCTGTAGTTCCATTAGGCTACAATCTTCATGAATTTTTGCTAAAGAACTTTATAGTTAAGCACAAATGGTCACCTCCTCCCTCCCCTCCCTTCTGCTTTGAAGTCCTCAGATGGCTGGAGGGAACTGCCTACATGGAGACATGTGCCCTGTAGCTCCTTGTGCCAGCTGGGAATGCCCCATATCTTGCACTGCGAGACCTTCATGCCTAGATTTCAGTGGTAGATTCCTTGATTTTACTTTTTTCCAGTATTGACTGTTATTTTTTGCTTGTCATGTCCATTAAAAAGATTCCCTGGGTGTAAATTAGTGCTCAATGCTCTACTTAGTGTCACTTCCTATAAATACTGTCCCCACTAAGGACACTAAGGGGTAGGAGCTGGGATAATTCATGAGCTCCAGGCTGGACCGTGATCTCTCCTCGCTCCCTGTTCCCAGTGCTGGTGATCTCCTTTCCTACAGCTCTTAATCCCTAAACCAGAAAAAGGAACAATTTAAAGCCCCTCGCCTGGCAGATGATGTGGAATTGCAGCCTGACCCCTGCATAAACTTGTCTTCCCTTGGAATTCTCCGTTCTGAACACCCTCCTGTGTTACAGTCACTGCTTGGCTCATACTGCAGGTGGTGTTTGGTCAGGGGGCTGTGGAGGGACAGATCCCAAACATCCATCGCAGCTCAGCTTGGGACCATAGCAGTTGGCTGTTGTTTTTGAACAATACTGGGAGCATTTGTAGGGGCGGAGCTGCAGGGTTTGGACCCGGCCCATAGGACAGGATTGGGTTGTACGCTGCTGGACACGGCTCCGGGTGGAAGGGTGCCCTTCCCAAAGTGTCTTTCCAGGGGAGGCAAGAGCTGACACGTTCAAGGTGGTATGTAAAACATCTCCTGAAAGCTTCAGTGTGCTAATGAACTAATGGCACTGAAATGAATTGCTAATTAAAGAATTAGAAGCCTTCAAATCAGGTAGTAGCATAGAAAACAATCTCAGTGTTGAAGGGAAGCAGTGGGAAATCTGTTCTCCAAGTGTTGCTTTTCCCACATACTTCCTTATTTTTCTTTGGTAAGTGCATGACAAGTCTTGTGTCCTGTCCCGTGTTGCCTTGAGGCTCAAGTGGTCCTTGTGGTGTCTGTGTTGGTTCTTGCTCATTTGTTCTGCACCACTTCCCTTCACCTACACAGACTCCATCCCTCAGGAATAAGCTGCATCCTACCGAGATTCACCTCCCTGCCATCTCACATGAAGGACTAAAATAATCCTGGAGAATCACAGGGCTCCTTGTGACTCCAGCTGGTGTGAACATGCCCATTGCTTTACTTCCTTTATCCTAGCTTCAAAATCCACTTTGGCCCCTCGGGGCCGTTCTCCCGGCTCCAACACGACTGTCGTGGAGGTGTGGAAACACGAGGAAGCAGGGAAGAAGGGAAGCGTGTGGTGTGTAGGAAGAGCCTGGTGTGCAGCCATACCCAGTCCCTCCACTGGAATGCAAGAGAGGCAAAGCCAGGGAGCAGGACGGGGAGTTCTGCCCCGGCTGAGAAAGGCACCAGCCTCTGGTTCACAGTGTGGATTTGGGGATGTTCCTGGGGTGCTTTCATGGATGTGGTTTCATGTTGGGATGAGAGATTTCCCTCTGAGCTGCAGTGGGAAGGGTGGATCTGCCTTTGCTGACTGGGCTGTGTCTTCGCCCTGGTCTCAGATGTGATGATCATGTGAGTGTTTGATTTAAATCAGCTCACGGAATCCACGGAAAACACCCAGCCAGGAAAAAAAAATTGCTTTCTCTTGAATCACCAGGCTGAGCTGGTTCACCAAGGAATCTTGTGATCCTTAGCCCTTTCTGAGGAACATTATTCCTTGCTGAGGGAGGTGGCAGAAGCTGTGAGTGCCAGTGTTTGGCAGCTGGGTTGGTTTGGGGTCATGTGGAAGCTGACCAGTGCCTGTGGCAGGGGCTAGGGAAGCACTGTGCCGTCAGGGAACCATGCCTTTGTTTTCTTCCCTCTTCTCATGGACACTGGGGCTACCCCATGACCTGGAATTATTCCCCCTTGACCCTTTAATTAACAGTGCTCCAGGGGGTTTCTAAGCAACACTGCACAGAGGTGGGGGATGCAAGGGGAAGATCAGCTTTTAGATCTGCTGCTTGCAGCACCTTTGAAGTCTCTGTTTCTTTCCCTGCCTGGCCACCCAGGCAAGGATTGATGGAGGAATTGCAGGATGGAGGACTTGGGCTTTTTCCCAGCTTTTTCTGGTTCTGATCCAGGATTGTCCCTTGTGTTTTGAAAGCATGAGATGTGCAATGTAAGAGCCATGTAAAATAGTAAGAGCCACTGACTTTAGTCACTTGCACGATAGATTATTGTTATTGTTGTTATTATTACAATTAATATTATTTATTACTTTCATTTTACTTGAATAGGCAGATGAGGTTTTTTTGTGTTGGAAGGGCAGCAAGGTGAGGTGTTGGTGTAGAGGTAAGCAGTCTGCTGGCTGGCACTAAAAGAGATTTTATTTTTGTCAGGGCCACAGAAATAAGTATTTGGGTGGCAGGGGAGCTTCAGAGCTTTGTCTCATTTCAGGGAATAGCAGGGGTGTAATAGCTGCATAAAAATCTTCTAATTAAAAGAAGCAGCTGAGCTATTTAGGCTTGTGAACTGCCACTAAAATGCTAATTATTTTGGAATGCGAGAATGTCTGGAAAAGCTTCTTCATCAGGAATCATGAAGGTTTCTTGGGTTATACAGAAGCCCAGAATGGTTTGGGCTTGGAGGGGCCTTAAATTTCATCCAGTCCCACCCCCTGCCAGGGAACAAGGGACAGGATGAGAGGAAATGGTCTCAAGTTGAGCCAGGGGAGGTTCTGGGTGGATGTTGGGAAAATCTCTTCACTGAAAGGGTGGTCAGGCACTGGCACAGGCTGCTCAGGGCAGTGGTGGAGTCCCCAGTCCTGGAAGTGTTCAAAAAATGTGTGGATGTGGCACCTGGGGACATGGTTAGTGGTAAACATGGCAGTGCCGGCTTAATGGCTGGACCCATGATCTTGGAGGGATCTTCCACCCTTAATGGTTCTGTGATTCTGATGTTTGGGATCACCAGGTTATGTTCAGATCTGCCTCAGCAGCTCTCTGGGGTTACTGCATCCCTGCAGTCCTGTGCAGGGATGTGCTTCGGGAATCCACACCAGGAGCATTTTATGGGCCAGACTTCCCCCAGCTTAATCCTCCATCTCCTCTCCCTCCATGCCTGCAGGATCCTGCCCTTTGGATTACACCTTCCTGACAGTAATTTTCCTCTGATGCCACCTGACAACTTGTAGGTGCCATCGGTGCCTACCCTTGCCCTCAAGAGCCTTGGGAGCAGAGGCTCCTCTGTTCTCTCTTTTCTGCTGGGAACTGCCCAGGGACAGCTCTGAGAGCATCCAGCTGCTGCAGTTGCTTTCCTTCCCAATCAGCTCGTCCCCTGATAGGAACCTAGGGCTGGATTTGGAGTTTTAAAAGGCAAAAATGAAAGGTCTGGGAGGAGGGACCAAGTGATGGGAAGTTGCTGTGTCGTAAGGAGAGAACAGCTTAAAAGCTGATTTCATCAGGGACTGTAGTGATGGGATAAGGAGTTACGGGTTCAAACTGGAACAGGATAAATGTAGGTTAGATAAATAGAAGAAATTCCTCCGTGTGAGGGTGGTGTGGCCCTCGCACAGGTTGCTGTGGCTGCCCCTGGATCCCTGGAAGTGTCCAAGGCCAGGCTGGACAGGGCTTGGAGCAACCTGGGATAGTGAAAGGTGTCCCTGCCCATGGCAGGGGTGAAACTGGGTGGGCTTTAAGGACCCTTCCAACCCAACCCATTCTATGATTTCCTTTCCCGTCCTTGTCCTGCTGTTTCGGAAACCTCAATGGTTTCTTGACCAGCAGACCTCCCAGACAGCTGGAAGTGAGTTCTCCAAGAACATCACCCCAGTTGCTGTAGCAGGGTGACAAAGATCTTCCCTAGGGCATGTTGGATGTGATTTATTCCCACACTTGGCTGGTGCCTGGGAATGTGCAGCTCCTCTGAAACAACAACAAGGAGATGCAGGTTTTCTTTCCCTGCTTTTATATACCTGTGAATCACCCATAAATGTGCATTTACACATTGTAGGATCCTTACAAACACACTCTGCCTGCTCTGACTCTGTGTTTTGATCACTTGGTACTTGTTTTAAGAAAAAAGGAAATGATGTCTTGGTGCAGACCTTAAGATGACAAACAAAAATCCAGGTTTGCCTTTAATATGTGGATGTAAAGAGCAGCAGCACCAAAATCCTTCATTCCCACGCCTTGGCTCCCTCCTTGGGCAGAATGCAGAGAAAAGCTTAATCATTGCTGAGAGCAGCACAGCTCCAGCAGAGATCTAGAGTAATTTCATGGAATTTTAGGAGATATTTAGCCCTTTATCACATGGCATGAGCCCAATTCCTGGCATTGCCCTGCCTGGGACTTTTGGGCTCTGTTTTTGGGGCCAAGCTGTTCTGAGCTTGGTGTGCGTGCTGCCAGTGTAACACAGCTCTGCTTCCAATTTATTGGGTGCATTTTGGAGTACAGGCCTCGTCTGGAGCATCTCCATGGGATGTTGGCCCACCAAGCTCTCTGTAACTTAGAGCCAATTCTCCAGAACTCAGCTGGAGTCTCTAAGGCTCACCTCGTTGAGCTTTTTTCCCCCACCTTAATATTTTGGGCTGTTTATAAGGTGCCTGGCCTGGGATTGTCACTGTAGATCCATGAGGAATCACTCAGAGCAGCAGGGACTGTTGGAAGACAAACAGGGCTGCTCCAGGTTCCTGAGCGTTGCCTGTTTCCTGCAGCCTAACGGGAGTTTCAATTAACACGGACAAGTACAATCATAAATAACCCTCCTAAAATTAAATGGAGTTTTAAGTCTGCATCGGCACAGTCCCCATGATGCCGTTGCCTCTCCGTGGCAATGCCGTGATTTCCAGCTGAAGGGAGCTGATGAGATGTATTGACTTTTTGATCTCTTAGAAGAGTCCATATATTTTGAGAATAAAATGTGAAAAAATTGGAAAATAAAAAATTGGAAGTGGCTGGTGTTTTACAGAGGAAAGAGGACAAGTCAGCTGGTGAGAAGTTGTCTGTAGCTGAGCAAGAGATGCTCTCCTGGCACACTGTTCACCTTGTTACCTGAGCTGGCACAGGCACGACCCAGGGAGCCTCCGTGGCTTGTTTTTTTTGGTAATTACTAATATTTCACAGCTTGGTTCAAACCTGGATTTAACCTTATTCAGGCTGTGCTGTGAAAACCCACTTCTGGGAGTGTTAAAAATACACCTCAAAGTTAATGGTTACAGAAATATTCCGTGCATCGCCTCCAGACTCGTCCCCCACCCACCGACACCCCGCTTCAAGGAAAATCCCAGCAGGATTTAGCAGGGTTTAGATGCAGTTTCTTCCACCCCAAACAACCTTTCCAGGTCTCAGCTGAAAATAGCCAGTTTGCCTTCACGCTGAGGTTGCAGTGGAGGGAGACAGAGACGAACTAACAAAACCAGGTTGCCCTTAGAAACCCGTTTGTGTTGGGCAGCAGAATTGATGGGGGGTTTGTGGCGTTTGCTGGGGCGCGGGCGTTGCCGGCCCCCGGGAGCCCTCTGCGCCGGGAGGAGCCGCGGGGTGAGGCCAGGTCTGGGGTGATTTAGTGCGGGTGAGCTGTCTCAGTGCTGGTTAATTTAGAGATGCAAAACCGAGCCTCGAAGTAATGAGCTCTGGCTAATTAGGTGCTTGTCTGCAGGTGGAACTATTGCAGCTGGTGCTCCCAATATTGCTGGTTTGTATTTGAAAGCATCACGGAATCAGTGGGATGCTGGGAATACAGATAATTTGCAACAAAGGGGTTTTTTTTCTTTTATCTTCCCCCTAGCCCCCAGCTTTCCTTTGGCATTCCCCTTTGGCTTGACTGTGAGATTATCATACATGGACCAAAGACGGAAGGGAAAGGATGAGGGGAAAAGGGCTTTTTATGCAGGTAGATACTGACAGGAGAAAGGGGAATGGCTTCCCACTGCCAGAGGGCAGGGTCAGGTGGGGTATTGGGAAGGAATTGTTTCCTGTGGGGGTGGAGAGGCCCTGGCACAGGGTGCCCAGAGAAGCTGTGGCTGCCCCTGGATCCCTGGCAGTGTCCAAGGCCAGGCTGGACAGGGCTTGGAGCACCGTGGGATAGTGGAAGGTGTCCCAGCCCATGGCAGGGTGGAACTGGATGAGCTCTGAGGACCCTCAGAACCCAAAGCGGTCTGGGATCCTGGGATACTTTGTGGAATGGATATTTAAAGGGATGTGAGTTGGAGGATTCGGAGGCATGCCCGGGCACAAGCAGGATGTGCACTGTGGCTGTGGCTGCTGCAGTGGCTGCTCAGACAGAAGGGCTGGGGATGTGCCAGGTGGGCTCTGCCCCTGAACTTTGGCCACGCAGTCGGACGTGCCGACGCCCGCATCCACAGATTCCCGAAGGGACAGGAGCTGGAATCTGAATAGCAGCAGGATGCTGGGGGAAGGAGAGGGACAGCACACTGTTCAGTGAGCATTTGAAGGTCACATTTTCCTTTCAAGCTGCAATTTTCGGCCCTGGAAAGCTTGTTTTCTGACAGGCATTGAGGTTCACCAGGATTTGTGTGCCCCTTTTCTTTGGAAAGCTCTCCCTGTTCTCATTCAGCTCCTTGCAAGCACAGCTCAGGGGACATTGTGTGACAGACAGCAGGGAAAGGCAGTGTTTGGGATTACTTGGAAGCTGATTCTGAGATTAATGATACATAATTAGGTAAAAAGTGCAAGATGTGTTTCGAGGTGAGTTTTGTTATGAAGAGAGTGCTCATTTAGAGCATGGCATAAGCTGGGATAAGCAGGGAAAGCCTCGCTGTAACATTTGGATCCAGACAGAGCTGAGGGAGGATGATTTAATGAGGAGCACTTAATGCAGAGGGATGGACAGGATGATAACTTCCAGTTATCATCTCAGAGTTCAGTTGGGGAGCAAGGAACGAGTCCTGCAGTCAGGGATTTTGAACAAGGCAATAAAGGAGTGGTGAAACATCAACAATATTTATGTAGGTGCATTTCTGGTACAACAGGAGAAGATAAATACCTTATTTGAGGTTTTGTTCCAAGTATAAAATAGCCCATAAACAAGAACTTAAAGAGAATTCAGTGATGCAGTTTAATACACAAAATACATGAAGGATTAAAGAGGTTGTTTGTACAAACACTTCATTGATCCACTTAAAATTTATATGTCTGATTAATGGCAGCTGGGCTGTGAACATTGACTACACATGTGGCACTAAGGAGCTTTATACTGGGCCATAAAATGTTGAAACAAGCTTAATAATGGCTTTTGCCATCGGATCCTTCTGGGGATAAGTCGTTCTGGAAAGTGGTGGGCCCTGGAGGTTTGCATCTCTTCACAGGAATGATATACTGCTCTGACGGAAATCTCGGTACTTTTAAACCATGAACCCCATTTTTGCCACTTTGCAAATACTTTTTATTGTGCTCCTCTGTTTTTAAAACATTTGACTTGCCAGAAACAGTCCTTAGATCAGAATTAAGTATTGGTGTAAAGCTGCCATGGGCTTTTAAGGAATTCTTCACCTGCAGCTCTTAACCGTGCCTGTATTCCTGAGTGCTCATGCCAGCAAAAAGTTGTATTTTATTTTTCCCTGCTATAATAACAATAAACACCAAGCAGTAAAACACCAGTGCCCCATTGGGGCTTGACCTGTGGTATAGTCAGGGCCCAGAATTGTGCTTTGTTTTGACATCCCATCACGTTGTGCAAGAGCAGTTGCATCCAGCTGAGAAAACGGAAATAAAAGCATGCTTTTCATACAGAGGCCACCTCATTCCTTTGAGACTCAGCCAGAAGGCCTGATCCCCTTGTCAGAAATCCACTAGCAAAAAAACCCCTGAACAGACAAAAAAACCCACCCAAACACACCCTAAAATCTCTGCAATGATGGGAGATGGGATATGTCATTGGATGGAAGCAGGGGAAGGGTTAGAGAGGGTCAGCATTTTGTTAGGTGGGGTCTTTAAATATTTTCCAAGGTCCTTGAATTATGTTGGTCTTGATTTTTGTAATATTATCTCTCATCTGTTATGAGCAAGAGAAGCTCAGCTGTGAAGGGTCAGGGTGCTCGAGTCCTGTAAGAGCTGAAAATGTGGAGGTGACAGGGAATGGGGGAAATCAGCATGGGCTCCTGTAATTAGGGGTTGGATTCTGTGGATACACAGGAGGATTGAATTATGGTCACCCCGGCGACATCAGTCCTGCCTTTCCCTAAGTTTGGAGTTACTTACTTTGTAGCCTGACTTTTGTTTTTTCTTGGAAGAAGTCATATTTCAGCATGGCGAGATGAGAACACTGTTTTGATTTTATATGGTTTTAATTTTTCCCAGGTGATGTGTCACTTGGTGGAATTTGCTTTGGGATTTTGTTGTTGTTTTGTTTTTTAAAGTCTGTAGTTTGCTTTGCCAGCATTCCTTCCTCCGGCTTCTGAAACGTGATCTGTCAAAAGAGGGATTGATTTTGAAGGGAAAATTGATTGCTGAAGTAGTTGCTAAGTAAAGGGGTTCATGGTGCTACATTTGAGAGTAGCAAGATGAAAGCTGACGGGAAACAAGCGGCAAAATTTCCTGCTGAGGAGTTTGTGCTGCGATTTAATTCTCCTTCTGATAGGGAGCACTGGTGCTTTCCGAGCTCCTCATTCATTGCCGTGCAGCTTTCCAGACCACTCCGTGCTGTGGGGGAGTTCATCTTTTTCCCTTAGCCTTTCCTCTATGAGCTTGGCTTGATTATTATCCCCGTTCAGCTTGCTAAGAGGAGCACGATGCTGCCTCCCATCCCTTTTCCGCTGCGTGCACAGCACGAAAATCAGGGAAGCAGTGAGATTTCAGCGGCGTTGAAGTGTTTGGGTACCAAACCCCACCGAGGCCTCTCTAAGTCCCCCCTTGTGCTGCCTCTTTAAGAGCTCAAGCTCTGCCTGCGCGGGGATGGGCAGGAAGAGCTCTGGAGCCAGCCCGGCGTGGCACGGGTGGGATGTGGCTGTGATGGGATGTGGCTGTGATGGGATGTGGCCGTGGGCTTCACTGATGGATGCGGGGACAGGACGCGGCACTGAGCCGGCTCGCGGCCAGAGCTCTCCAGGATCTCACTGCCAGAGCTCTCTGGGGTCTCACTGACAGAGCTCTCTGGGTTCTCGCTGCTGGAGCTCCCTGGATCTCACTGCTGGAGCTCTCTGCGTTCTTGCTGCCAGAGCTCTTTGGGGTCTCACTGACAGCTCCCTGGATCTCCCTGACAGAGCTCTCTGGGATCTCACTGACAGAGCTCTCCGGGATCTCACTGACAGAGCTCTCTGGGGTCTCACTGACAGAGCTCTCTGGGATCTCACTGACAGAGCTCTCCGGGATCTCACTGACAGAGCTCTCCGGGATCTCACTGACAGAGCTCTCCGGGATCTCACTGACAGAGCTCTCTGGGGTCTCACTGACAGAGCTCTCTGGGGTCTCACTGACAGAGCTCTCTGGGATCTCACTGACAGAGCTCTCTGGGATCTCACTGACAGAGCTCTCTGTGTTCTCGCTGCTGGAGCTCGCTGGATCTCGCTGCTGGAGCTCTCTGGAGCTCACTGCCAGGTAGGACCGAGCGTGCCGAACAAAAGGCTTTGCCCCACGAGTGGAGGACAGTGGAGCTGGGAAGGATGGGGTGATGCCAGGGAAGTTCCAGCTGCTGTGACTGGCAGAGCTTTTCCCTTTGAACCTTTTCAGAGCCGTGCGGTTTCCCAGCCGGCTCAATGAAGTGTTTCTGCTGTTGGGATGTTCACCTCCTGCATTTTAATTGCACGGTTGAATAGAGAAGGGGCTGCAGAGGAGAAACGCGCTCCTGTAAAGCTCCCTGCCATCACATCCCTGCATGCTTGGAGGGGTTTTATAGATTCCTTGCTCCAAAAAGCTGAAAGAAGTGCTCAAATTTGATGTGGTTTCTTGCCCTTCTGTAATCTCGCCTGACGGTTTTTCCTTGGCTTTTTTAATGCACGGTTTCGGTACAAGCGGGGACACGCGTGGGGATTATGTAACCCTGGGGAAACTGGTGGGAGACTGGCTCCGTTTCTGGGCAGGGATGAAAATCGGGAGTTCTGGAATGGTTTTGTGTGAGGTGTTTGCATAGGCGCCCGGGGGTACCGCGGGTGTTTTTACTCCTGGGAAAGGGCGCTTCCTCGGAGCTGTGAGCTGGAAGGGGAGGAGAGGCCAGCGGTGCTTGGGGTAAAGTGATTGCTAGTTGCTGAAATGAGCTTAGGTGATAAGCACCATTCCAGGGAAAATGAATCCATTTTGGGAGAAAATGGAATAATGTTCTTTCTTTCTGCCTCCGGTCTCGGTGGAACAGAGAAATCTGTACAAATTCCTGCTGGAAGGGCTGATTTTGGTGTGTGTTTCCAGGTCATTCATTGCTGTAACAGCACACAGAAATATCGTAGAATTGCAGTTTCGTAGTATGACTGGAACAAGAGAAATGTGATACAAGGAGGAGATTTTTGCAAGGAATTCCTGCTGTCATTTCGCTCAGCATTTGGCAGTGTCACTGATTGCTCCAGCAGCTCCAGGCTGGATTTTTTTTCCTTAATCGCTTTACAGAGCAGTCACATATTCCCCTCTCGTCAGAGTGTGGCTGTGGCTCTCTAATTAACAGAGATCCTCCTCTTTTTAGGGAGATTTTTGGTTTCCAGAAAAATTCTGTTTGGTTTCCAGCCGGCGTTCCTTCTCCCACTGGGTCTATAATAGCTCCCAAAATTCCCCAGCTTGTAATCACTGCTGCAGCCAGATGGGGACTAGGTGGAACTCCCATTGCATCTGTGCCTGCCTTTATGAATCTGCCAGAAGTATCTCACTTAGGTGAGATTATCAATATATATTTCATGAGTTAATGAGCCCTGAACAGCAACAAGGAGAATCCAGCGCTGGTACTGCCAGGGTTGCCGTCCTTCTCCTGGATCCTGGCGTGATGCTGATGGAGCAGGGAGAGCTCTGAGGAGTTGTTCAGCCTGACATGAGCAAAGCAGAGGCTGCAGTTCCACTTTACCAACCTGATGGTGCTTTACGAGGTTTTCCTTGGGTTTAAGAGGGTCTCTTTGCTCCTGCTCTTCTGCTCCACTGCTCTCCTCATCTTTTCTCCCTGTGGAAGGAGCTCTGAAAACTCTGTGAGGTTTGGATTATCTTTGCTTTTCCCCCACTCCCTCTCCCTTCCCACCCTCCTGGATCATTTTGGAGCGTAGTTGCACAAGTCAGTGATGTGGGTGGCAAGGATATAGGGGAGGAGGAGGGGGAGGAAGAGGGAGGGCTCAGGCTGCTCCTGAATTGGCTCTCGGCGTGGCAGGGTAGTAACACGCAGGAGCTGCCCGAGTTGCTCAGGGTATCCTGGCGTTCCTGGCTGTGGTGAATCCAGCGCTGCCGCGGCTGGGCTGGCTGGACTTCGACTCCTGCACTCGCCCGGGTGTGCTGGGGCTGCCCGAGGGCAGCGACCCCGAGGGCAGCGACCCCGAGGGCAGCGACCCCGAGGGCAGCGACCCCGAGGCTTGTGCTGCATTTGGGGATTGCAGCCCCGGTGGCAACAAAATCTCTGTGTGAGAGCTGATGAGTGAGTGCCCTGGGGTGGTGTGGGTGTGGATGGGATGGGATGATGCTGCTGGATGAGGTTCTGCTTCCCACCTGCCTGCCCTGACCCGTTCACCTCCCTTGGTGCAGTATCCGTGCTGTCACTTAACCCATTCCTAGGAAAAGAGCCTCATTAGCACAAGTTGTGATGAACTTTGCTGTCATCCTGGCTCGCTTCTCCTGCAGCAACAGCAGCTGTTATCCTAGGACAGGCTCCTGCAGCAGGTAGAGGGAGAGGGAAGGTGGTGATTTCCACTGGGAAGCAGGAACGAGCTCTAAGAGGATTGGTGAGAACCAGGAGCCTTTTCACTTGCCCAGCTCCTCTCAGGGAAGCAGGAATCTTTCCACTAGTCCAGCTCCTCTCAGGGAAGCAGGAACCTTTCCACTTGTCCAACTTCTTGCAGAGAGTCTGTCTGTAGATGCCACAAGTTGGATGCTGGAAATAATCACTTCCTCCAACCATTATTTCATTAAGGCTTACTGGAATTTAAGGCATTTTGTTCCTGTCAGTCTTGTGGCCAGGTCAAGTCCTTTGGCAAAAAGGACTTTAAAGGTTTCTTTTGGATCTGATGAGAATCATCCTTTCCTAGGAGAAATCTTAAACAGGGACTCCAAACTCTGCAAATCCATCTGAACTGCTCCTTCCTTCAGGCCGCTCTTCCTGGGTGCAAAAAGAGTGGTTGCACTGCTCAAAGGAGATTATTTCCTCCTGACTTATATAAGTTCTAAAATAAGAAAATAAATCCCAACCTTGTCAAGGATGAAACCGTTTTTCCAAACTCAGGAATGATCCCTTTTGAAGCAGCAACTGCTTCAATGAATTGTCAGGAGTGCCTGGAGACGGGAAATCTCAGCTGTGACACAAGGGGGGCAGCTCCATCCCGGGCCTCGGGCTGTCATCCTTGTCTCAGGGATGTTCTGGGGGAGAGGGAATGGAAGTTGGAGAGAGCAGGAAATTGGAGTTTTCATTCCATCTTCCAGTACGTTTTTAATCCTTCTCTCCCAGATTTTGGCTTTTTTGTTGTTATTTTCCAAAACTCAGGGGTGAATGCAGGATCCTTGGGATGAAGGCTGGGAGTGGCTCTGTTGAAATTTGTGACAAATCTTACTGTTGCTTGGCTGAGTCAGGGTTTTAAATCCCTTTTGGTTGTTAAAAACCTCTCTGTTTATCAAAGGACACTGCTTGGGCCCGAGCTGGCAGATGTGTGAAGTGCAGATGAGCCTTAGACCCTGCAAACAAATTCCTGCCCTCCCCCCCCCATTAAAAAAGGCAAAGAGAGACGTAGGGTGAATGAGCACCAGCCCGGGCTCCAGCGGGGCCAGATCCTGTTCCTGCCCTCCTGTCCTAGGGCTGGCCCTGGGCTGTCCCCTGTTCCCTGCCACAGTGACAGCCCAGGGCCTCCCCAGGACAGGAGGGCAGGAACAGGATCCTGCTAAGGTGGTGCTAAGGTCAAGGCTGGGCTCTTCCCAGCGTAATCCCATCAAGCAGCTTTTTATTGTGTCTGGTGCTCAAATATATACAACAAAACTGAGAAGTTTTAGAGCAATTTCTGAGCCTTCTTGGTGAGGAGGAGCTTTTCAGTGATGAGTTTAGAGCCAGAGTAGAGCGAGACTGTAAATGTAATTCTGTCTCTGTGTTTCTGATGCTGTAAATTTGCCTCAGTGCTGCTGGAGGAGGAGCTGATCCAGCTGGGCCGTGCTGTGGGCAGTCGGCAGGGCCAGAGCAGGTTGTGTCTGAGCAGCCCTTACTTCAGCCTTTGGTCCATTTGAAGGGGAGTAGTTGGGATTGTGGGGCTTGGGGTGGCTGTCGAGTTGTGTCAGCACCAGCAGGATCTGTCCTGTCACTGTGATGTTGGTCCCTGCAAAGCTTTGGGCAGCAGCATTTATTTGGAGATCAAACTTGAGGTGCAAAGAGTGTCGTGAAATTTCAGCTCACACTAATCTGGGCTCAGAATTTAACTCAGCAATGTGTTTTTCCTTGTTAGAACAAAACCAAGAAATGTTTTCATTACTTTATTTTCTTTTTGAGTATCCCACTATGTTAGCACGTGAGATCTGTGTCCTCCCATGTGTGCAAGAACCTCAGTCAATCCAGCTGTTGTCATTTCCTGTGACATTTTGATGTGTAAAATATAAACAGCAGAAAGGTGAAATCTGATTATGGCATTTAGGAAAACTTTTCAGCATTTAGGAAAACTTCCATGCCGGTGGGCATTGGGTATTGTCTAGATCTGTGCGAGGCCACACGGTGTTACCGAAGTCAGGCTTTTTTATTCTTTTGGATCCCTGCATCCCCCTGTTTTATTCCACAGATAAACCAGATTCTGTTATGGGGGGTTTTTGTGCACAGTTTTTTTCCCCCCTGGATTTCCACAGTACCTTTACAATTAAGAAAACTCTTGCAATTTGCCTTTAAGTCACCCTGCAGCAGCTCCTCAAAACCTCCCATCCCTCTGACAGCCCTTTCTTTTGGTGGGCGGATGAGGAAAGGAGTCACTGGGTGAAGAGAGGCAAACAAGGAAACAATTCCAGCAGGATTCCTGCGTGGTTAGCAAAACAGGAGCTGCCATTGTCCAGCGGTGCCCTGCTGATCCGCAGGGTTTGTCCCGCTGAATGCCGAGGCCTTGTGGCTTCTGGGATTTTTCCCTTACTCTTTGAAATAAAAGCAGAGGTGGGGGACGCTCTTGACAGGCCCCAGGTTTTGTGGGTTATTCAGTGACGAGTTTGCGTTGGTTCCCTCGCCGTGTGTGTGAGAACAGCTGCCTCCGGAGCCACGGGAGATCCCGAGGGATCGCAGGGTCCCGGGGCTGGGGGTGCCCCTGGCTGCGTCCCCAAACACGGCCCTGCCTTCCACGCTGCTTTCCTTGACTTGCTGTGTTGCAGAATCCCCCGAGGTCCTGTCCAGCAGCCCCTCGAGGATCGGATCTTCACCCCGACCGTCTCGGCTGTGTACAGCACTGTGAGTATCTGCGGGGCCGGGGCCGTCGCATGGGTGAGCACAACCCCAGTGCAGTTACTGGTGATACAGCGGGAAAAATGCAGCTTCTTTTTGCCTCCTGAAATAGATGGTGCTCAGAAAGACCCTTTTGGTTGCATGTGAGTAGGAAAAGAAGGAGGGGCCTTCTGGCTCTGCACAACTCCCTGACAGGAGGATGCAGCCAGGAGGAAGTCGGGCTCTGCTCCCGGGAAACTGGGGACAGGACAAGGGGACACAGCCTCGAGGTGTGCCAAGGGAGGTTCACTCTTCACTGAAAGGGCGGTCAGACATTGGCACAGGCTGCCCAGGGCAGTGGTGGAGTCACATCCCTGGAAGTGTTCAAAAGATGTGTGGATGTGGCACCTGGGGACAGGGGTTGGGTGGGCATTGGGATTTTGGTTGAACATTGGACTTGGTCTTGGAGATCTTTTCCAACCTTAATAATTCCATGATTTTATAAAGAACTTTTTTTGTTGCATGGGAGCAAGAAAAGAAGAAACCTTTGGGGGACTTGTGGGTCCATTGCTATTTTCTAGTGTCTCTAGTTTTATTTAGCATACTGAGAGTGGGTTTTCCCAACAGTATCACTGGAATGAGTGTTTTGGCCATATTTTCAGTCTGGTGGCTCCATCTCCTTCCTTTCCCCTGCATCTCAAAGACTGATTTTTTTCGTGTATTAGTGGCTTCACGTTTCTAATACCTTCTTATCAGAAAAGTAATCAAGAAAGATTTGTTTTCACGTGAAACATCCTATTGCACAGAGGAAGAAATGTTTTGATAGTAGGCTGAATATTTGGGATAGGTGCCTTTGGTTTGCTCTGCTAGATGTTTGCTAATGTATAATATTGATTATTGTAGAAATTTAGCTTAGAAACAGCCATGTTTATTTGTGGACATGATAGTCTTTTCCTTTTATTCATTTCTTTTTTTCCAATGGCAATAGCTGGAAGCCCAGGGTTATTTATAAGCTTTGCTAAATCAGCACAGCCTTGGGAAAGTAGTATTTTGCTTTTTTGGTTGGGATAGCGCAAATATTTTTAATGCCAAAAAAACCCGCTTTTAAGCTGCTCTTTTAATTATTTGGAAAACAGGAAGAAAAGCTGTAGATGGGATAAATTCAGTATATTTTATGCAGGAACATAAGCTGCTTATAGAAAAACATAAGCTGCTGTGCAAGGTTTTCTCCTTCTCTGTCAGCAGGAGTGACTGGGAGTGGGGTTCTTGGCCCTGGCTCCCTGGGGGGACCCAAGGCTGGAGCATCTCTTGCCCAGAGCAGCTGTGGCTGCCCCTGGATCCCTGAAAGTGTCCAAGGCCAGGCTGGACAGGGCTTGGAGCACCCTGGGATAGTGGAAGGTGTCCCTGCCCTTGGCAGGGGTGGGATGGGATGAGGATGAATAAAGTTCCTCCCAACCCGAACCATTCCATGATGATTCAATGATGATGATGATGATATTTATCCCTTCCATTTTTTGGGTTGTAGAGGAGTTTGTGGTGCCTCCTCTGCTGTGGCTGTCAGGGGTGCTGAGCTGAGCTTTGGGCAGGATTAAGGGTGAGAGAGCTGCCAAATGCCCCTTGGTCCCAGAAATGCGGCAGCTCAGGTGGCTGCAATGGCAGAAGGACCCAGGTGTGGCCGTGGGTGGTCTGGTGGCTGGGGAGCCATGGATTCCCACCCAGGTGAGTTGGAGTGCTTGGGATACAGCTCTGACAAGGGTGGAAGATTTTGAGGTTTGTGGTGTTGACAGCGGTGAATCAACAAACGCGAGCTGCAGGCTCTGTGCTCCCTCTGTTCCCAGTGTATGATACAGAAATGTCTGTGTGCAGAAAGGCAAAACCACGGGAACAAATTCGGAAGAAATCCTTCCCTGGGAGGGTGGGGAGGCCCTGGCACAGGGTGCCCAGAGCAGCTGTGGCTGCCCCTGGATCCCTGGCAGTGCCCAAGGCCAGGCTGGATGGGGCTTGGAGCAGCCTGGAATAGTGGAAGGTGTCCCTGCCCGTGGAACAAGATGAGCTTTAAGGTCCCTTCCAGCCCAACCATTCTGTGAACATAAATGTACAAACAGTTACAATAAATAATTCAGTTTATATTGTCTTTTATATACCCCATGCAACACTTAAAAACACTTTAAAAATATCTGAATTCCTTTAAAAGAAGGTTATTTTTTTTTCAATTCTTTCCTCCCAAGATATAATGCAGATGCCTGTGGGGAAAATATGACTGTAAAAATTTAAATTAATGTAAAATAGAAAAGTAACTGTGAAGAATGACCTAAAATAGCTTTTCAGTGTGGAAAAATATCACTCCTTGCTATGTTACAGGAATAGAAGACAGGGCTGGGAATATCTCAGTTCCAGGATTTGAGAATGTACGAGTTTGAGAGAAAATTTCATGTTTTGGGGAAAGGAGAGAAATTTCTCGACTGGATTCCTTTCAGGCTTCCGTTTGAAGCCCCAGGCAGATGTCAGATTCAGAGGGAGTCCAGGGAAAAATGAATTGGGATGGAAAAAGCACATGATGGGAGGGCCCTGACAAATTCATTCATGAAAGGTCTCCGTGGTTTGTTACACAAGGAACAGCACCGTGTGTTTAAGGCCTGGGTTTGCATTAAACACTCATTTTTTATTGGATGAATTCAGTATAATTTGTCTAGATTTTACAAAAATCCCCTAACTGAAGGTGAGGAAGAGCACTATGGAACCACAGAGTCATGAAGGTTGGGAAAGACCTCCAAGATCTTGAAGTCCAACCTTCAAGTCCAGCCTCAGTACCCAGGGGCTGCTTTTTCCCTTCAGCGTTTTATTCACTTGCACATCCTCTGTGGGATTCCACATGGAGTATGGATCATCATTCCCAAAGATGGGTGTTTTCTCAGAGCTTCCCATGGTTTGGGAAGAGGTCTGGGGTCCGTGACCACCCTGTGGTGACTCCGAGCTGCCGCCGTGTTGTCCCTGTACATCGTGCATGGGCTGGGAGGAGAATCATCTGAGATATGGACAACCCACAGACGAACCCCCAAGTTTTAGTTAGATAAAGATGAAAAATAATTCAGTTATCCTTTCCATGCCTTCCCACATGCATTATCAGGACCTTGGTTGCACATTCCAGAGCTCTTTATTTCTTCCCACAGCTACAAAAATGGGAATGGAAAGATCATGTGGCTTCCACTATGAGCCCCGATAATAAAACTGAATCTGAGGAACAAGTTTTCCTGTGGGGCAGAGGTAGGAGGTGAGGAAGGGGCCAAGTGGGATGAAGTTTGTCTGAGAACTTGGAGATGCTCAAAATTCACAATGAGGCTTTGGTAAAACCTCTTTATCAAGGAAATCATACTGGTATTAAACCCAAACCCACCTAAATTCATCATAGATCACCTTTATTTATTTGTTGTGACATCTTATACTGGGTGGGTTGTTGGTTTGGGTTTTTTAATAAAAAAAATCCAGCAGTAGAATTATTTTAAAGCAAACTACAGTTGGAAATAATTATTTCAATGAACTAATCTTGTAATAATTTTCCCTCATTAATAATGGAGAATGCTCTATTGCAGAGCTATGTTTGGACGTAAAGATTTGGGGGTTGTCCTGTAAGCAGCTTCTTGCCTGGTGTTTCCTAATCCTCTACACTGCAAGAAATGAGGGTGATTACTCGTGTGGCCTCTGTAAGATCCCAAACCTGCAGAGTTTGGAAGGGGCATAAGAATGAAATTCTGCTTCTGTTGTAAATAATTTCAAAGAAATATATTCAAGAGGGTTTTTTGGTTTGGAGCTTTCTGAAAGATGTAGACCTCTAATAGGAAGGGAACTGCACAAAAGGTGACCATAAATCCCACCAGCCACCCCTGTCCTGTGCCCAGGGGAATGGGGCTGATTCTATGGAAAATGAGATGAGTGAGCAGAAGGAGACATGCTCTTCAAATTCAGCACAAGGCACAAGTCTGGAATTGGATAAGAAGAATAATGGTGTTCGTGGACATCCAGTTTATGCACAAATAACCGCTTTTGGCAGGTTATGGTGGAGGTTTGTAACTGCCTTGCTAACATGTTGCGAATGGAAGTGCTGAAGCTTGGACCAAAACTACTCTGGGATAAACTTTAATAAACTGAGGAGCAGCACTGAGGCCCCGAGCAACCTGGTCTAGTGGGAGGTGTTCCTGCCCATGGAATGGGAGAGTTAAAGGTCCCTTCCAAAAGCATTCCATGATCCTGTGAATGACTTCTGGATGTGAACTGATCAGGAGTGAGTGTTACCAAGGTGTGTTTGTGAGGGCAGAAGTCACTTGGCCAGGTGCAGCCTGGAGCAGGATCCGTGTGGCGGGGCCGGATCCAGGGCTCGTTGAAGCCATCGGTGTTAATTGCTGTCTCCTTGTGTCCCTGGTACCGCCTCCTGTCAGGGTGCCCGGCTCACGCCAGCTGGGGGCAAAGAAGGTAATGGGGAAGTGAGGTGCTGAAGAACCCCCTTGTCCCAAATCTTCAAGGACTAAGGGTTGACTCCATCATTCACTCTTAGGGTGTTTGGTTGCTTTCTGTCCCGGGGCACCCATTGGTCCCCCCGAGTGTTTCACACCCAGCAGAGGTTCCGTGATTCGCCTTCGTGTCCTTTAAAGGGATCTTCCTGCAGTGAGGAGAATCCTGTAAAAAAGGGATTAGGGAGGATTAGCTGCTCCAGCCACCCTGTGCTTAAAGGAAGGATCTGGGTCAGGAGGCCGACGCGGTCCCTGCCTCGCTGCCGGGGAGGCTGTGGAATGTGCAGGAGGGAAGCTCAGTTCCTCATCCTGGTCCAGCCTAGAATCATGGAATGGTTTGGGTTGGAAGGGTCCTTAAAGCCCACCCAGAGCCACCCCTACTATGGGCTGGGACACCTTCCACTGTCCCAGGTTGCTCCAAGCCCTGTCCAGCCTGGCCTTGGACACTGCCAGGGATCCAGGGGCAGCCACAGCTTCTTAAGTACCTGAAACCAGGGACTTGGATGGGGGAAAGAGTAATCCCAAACTTGTAAAAGATGCTAAACCTAAAAGATATAAAAGATCCCAGAAAGAAAAGCAAGACTTCCAGACTGAGATTTTATTTCATATTTCATTACCTGCTTCCTTTAAAATACAGGATTAAGGGTTCTGGAAAACTAAAATTAGCCTCTTGCTACTCAGGGAAAATGGAAAGTGACGCCTTAGCAAATTAATATGTAATTTTGTGCATCCATTTTTAGGAGAACAATTTAATCTATAGCTTTAAGGAGGATATTTGCTTCCATAGTCATCTCAGACCATTTAAGAAACAGCAAACCACACCCTGGGCTCTGTGGGGGCGGACACCCCAGGAGTGATGAGCTTAGACAGTCTCTACCTCATTGATTTGTTAAAAATTACTGATAAAACATACAATTTAGGCAAGTTTGTCTTCCTTTACTACCTGTTTACATTAAAATCAGTATCTTATAATTCAGTTTATTTGTAAATAATTTGTTGTAGGAAGAGGAAGGTGTAGAAACACCAACGTTGCTGTAGCTGCTGAGAAAGGCTCTCTGTGCTTTTCCTTTTGCTAGAACAAACACCAGTCCGAGCTAGACTTGGCTAAGTCTAGGAGGTCCTGGAAGAGCAGTGGTAGGCTCCTAAGGGATACTCTCCTAGTGTGCTGTTGCCAAACTGTCAAGCTGGTACAATTTTATAAATGTTCTGCTGCCTTCGTTAGGCTTTCAGGCCAATTTTAGTAGGTCCAGACCCGTGTCTGTCGTGTGTCTGCTGCGCTGCACGAGGGGATCTCATGGACCATCATTCAAGCAGCTGCATTTTTCCTCTCAGGTCAGCTTCCAGATTTCAGATCCAATCACAAGAGCATTCCTTGATGTCTTTCATCAACCTCCAACTTAGGTTATTTTCCCCAAGGCGGTGCTGGAGTCACCATCTCTGGAAGTGTTCAGAAGGTGTGGGGATATGGCACTTGGGAACGTGGTTCAGAGGTGGACCTGGCAGTGCTGGGTTGATGGTTGAACTTGGTGATCTTGGAGGGCTTCCCAACCTTAGTGATTCTGGGATTCTATTCCATGATTCTCTTCCATGGTTCTGTTTGCATGCTACAGTTTCTGAGGAGGAGGACTGCTGGATGCTCACACTAACCTGGGCTATTGGTGGTACCCCTGTCCCCATTGTCAAAGCCCTGTGTGGACTTGGGTGCTCTTGGATCAGAGGATTTTGGATGGCTCGCTCCAGCCTTAGCTGGAGCAGTGTCTGCACTGGTCAGAGTAGGGAGGTGAAAACTGGCAGTGGTTCAAGTCTCACAGCTGTCACAAAGTTACCTCTATTTTCCCCCAAGAAGTGGCATTCAAGGAGAATGCTGGTGAGGGGCACTGGCATAAGCTGCCACTGGGGCTGTTGATAGGAATGATTTCCTTGTATTTGGGGTTGCCTTTGCTTCCTCCCCCTCCCTGACTGCATTATTTGATATCCATCACAATCCATAGTCACTTCTAAGCACCGAGTGCTGCACGGCTGACATGACAACTCTCTCAGGGTTGACGCTGGAGTCATGGAAGAGACTTTAATTTTCTTGGGGATGGGCTGTGGAAAGTTTTATGGAGCTCTCTGTAAGGCTGGCTCCAATTCAGCCGAGGCTGCGTGCACACACCTGCCAAGAGAGATCAGCCCGAAAAAGAGATGATTCATCCCTGGCAAAGGGAAGGATCCAGTTGGGGACAGAGGATGAGGTTCTGTGACTGACCCACCCTTTCCTCTGATGAGCACTCGGGGGCTGTAAATCTTCCCACAGTGAAGGCTCCTGGCCCATTCCCAAGCCTGGAGCTGTTGCACGTTGTGATTTCTTGGGATTTCGGTGCTGGCGCAGCTGCTGTGGTGTTTTAGGAACTGCAATGACCAGCGTGGACACTCTGAGTGCAATAAAGTGGCTTGGAAAAAGCATTTGAGTGGTGAACTCTGTGACCTCTGCTCTCTTGGAGCTAATATTCCACTAAAGGAGCCAGGAATTTCCTTCTGCCCTCTTTACCCTGCTAAGGACATTCGTGCACACCTCAGCCTGCGCAGTGCCGGTGACCTGTGGGCTTTAGGTGCCTTTAGCTCAGACAGAGGAATGTTAGATGGGATATTGGGAAGAAATCCTTGGCTGTGAGGGTGGGCAGGCCCTGGCACAGGGTGCCCAGAGCAGCTGTGGCTGCCCCTGGATCCCTGGCAGTGCCCAGGGACATTGGGGCTTGCCTGGGACAGTGGGAGGTGTCCCTGCCATGGCAGGGGTGGCACTGGATGGGCTTTAAGGACCCTTGGACACCCAAACCATTCCATGATTCAGTGGTGCTTCTCAGCAAACAAATAAATGAGAAAAGGTCAGTGAGAAGCAAATGCTGAACTTCAGTAGCGTGAGTTTTAACCCAATCTGCCAAAATTTAATTGTGTTGAACTGCTGGAGGTGTCACCCATAGTTATGGGACTCTTTTTTTCCTTTGATTCTCCTTTTTTTCCTATAGCCACTCTATAAGATATATTTAAAACAGTTCCATCATGGAGATAGTACAGTGGAGCAAATATTTGTGTGCCATGAAAACATTTTTCTAGTATTTTGTTTAATGTGTTTTGTTGAGTATTTTTAATAGAAGCTGAGAAAGGAGATAAACATATGCAAGAATTGCTTTGCTATTTCATTCTTTGCTTGTGGCGAGCCCTGCAGATACCGTGGCCTCTCTGCAGCCCTTTCTTTTTCCTTCTTGGAGGGGAACATGCAAATTTCCCCCTTACTTTGTTGCTGGTAATGTGTATCCCCTTGCAAAATCCCAATGTTTTTTGATATGGCTTCTCATGGAGAGATCAGAAGGTCCCAGGCCTGAAGGCAAAGGGATCCAACGCATTTGCACCAGTGACTCCAGCTGGTGCTCTGATTTTTTGATCCTTCCACATTTTCCTGAATCACACAAATAGTTAAATAACTTGTGCAGTGTTTCACTTAGATAAATACATATTATTTTATCTCGATATGAACAGTGGAGTCTCTGCAGACTGATTACTAATGTAATGTTTTACTAACAGTTTATCTCCACACAGGTAACACAAGTAGCAAGACAGCCGGGTCCTCCTGCCCCATCCCCTTACACTGCACATGAAATAAATAAGGGACACCCAAATCTTGCTGCAACGCCACCGGGACATGCATCGTCCCCTGGGCTCTCACAGGTAAGACCTGGCGTTGGAGCAGAGCATTCCCAGCCTCCCCCTTTTCCTCTTGTCCCATTCTCAGCTTCTCTGCTCAACAATTAACTGAGTTGTGTTGTCTGTGACCAGTGTAGAAATAAAGTGAATGAAGTGGCTTAAACCTTGCAGTGACCTAGAGGCAGCACTTAGATTAGCACACCAATACCACAAATTGGTATTTATAAATTAAATACAAGTCTATTAGACATTAGTTCCTTGTGGAGTCTCTAACAGAAGCTAAAGGCAACTTGAAAAGTTAGGGAAAATAATCATTGATGAGGAGGAATGTGTTCTGCTGTTGGATCAGGCAGTTTGGGGCACGGCCTGACTTCCAGGTTAAACACCCTAAAAGTGCCCTGTGTCCTCTGTCAGGGATTTTCCATGGGGAGGTTTGTACAGGATGGTGCAGTTCTGTAATTCCAAGAAATGTGTCAGGAAAATGAGTTGCACAAGTGATTGCTCATAGAAGAGACGAGACAAAGGGCTGGTTGCAGAAAAGTCCAGAACAAGAGATAAATGGGAGTTATAATAAGAATGGAGAAATAGAGTTTAGTGAGATATGTCGAGTGAATTGTTCTCTTTGTGGCCTCTATTAGATAAATATTCTGCAGGGCTGACTTGAGAGTGGAGAAGCTTAAATGAAAAAGGAGGGGGCAAAAGAGGCAGGTAATGGGGTGAGAGAAAAAGAGAGCTAAAAGATACTGGGATAGGGAAAGTGGAATGTGTGAAGAATGAGGTGTGAGATAGAGGAGAGCCTGATGTTCCCTTTGCTCTTGATGAATTTCTGCTTGTGTGGATCAAGCAGGAAGGCCTAAGCAGGTCAGGGTTAAGGAGAGTGGGTTTGTTCTGAGCAAGGGGAGCAGGATGAGGCTGAGGGTGGGTTGAGAATGGGGAGATGATGGGGAGAGCCTCGAGTGGATCCAGGCCCCCCTGCCAGCCTCTGGAACATTAAACTGCAGCTGACCTTCCAGCCTGGGAGATGCCTGGAGACAGGTCATGCAAGGAACACTTCACCTGCATGATGCACATTTTAGATAAAACATGATGGGGAAAGTGGAAACTTGTGGTTGTGTATGGGAACGTGCAGATGCTCATCCTCCGTGGAGTGGGAGATGAGAGGCTGAAGTGTCTCCTGCAGGCATTAGTGGTGTTGGAGCTGTTCCTTGCACTCCTGCTGCAGGGCTGTTGGAAGTGAAGGCTCTGGGCTGAGGACTGAGGCTCGTGGAACAGAGAGGACACAGCAGGGTTGCAGAGCAAACCCTCAGATGCTGCCTGGCTTTTGTCATGGATCAGGACATTCCTTCCTGGTAAACCTCACCAACACAGGGAAGCTGCTCATGTGGCAGAGGAGAGGGGAAGAAGAGAACATTCTGGGCAGCCTCTTTAAATCTATTCTAATCAAGGAGTTTCTTTTCTTCCCTTAATATTTTCCCGTTGAGTCAGTGCATCCATAGCGAGTGGGCTCTGTGCCAAACCTCCAGCCAGCTGGAAAATGCTGCTTTCCTGTTCCTCTGGCTCTTGGAAGTGAGGGTCAGCTTGTGTCCCTGCCGTGCTGCTGGAGTGACCTCAGAACCTCTGTGGCAGCTGAGGGCCCTCGAGGGCTCCAGAGGGTGGCTGTGCTCCCACTGTGTGTGCTGAGAGATGGGGAGGAGCAGCAAGGTCAGGGTTACAAGGCAGGTGAAGCTTCGGGCACTGCAGGCTTTGGGGCCAGAGAGGACTGGGGTCTGCAGAGCTTTTCCCCAGGTGATTCCTGCCAAGGTGGGATTCAGCAGTGGGGCAGCACAAATGGTTCCTGTTCATTCCCTGCCGGAGTCGGCGCTGCCGGGGCTCCGCTCAGGAACCCTCTCCTTTGGGTGAAGGTTGGGTGGTGATGCCAGGCTGGGCAGGGCTGGGAGCAGCCTGCTCTGGTGGAAGGTGTCCCTGCCCATGGAACAAGCTGATCCAACCCAAACCATTCTGGGAGTCTGTGAAGAACTGAAAGGCAGGTGCCTGCGCTTGGGACACCAGAAAGGCTTGAAAGAGGATCAAAGCCTTACAGAATAACCTGTCCCCAGGGAAAGTTTTCCGTACCCCTGAACTATTAGAGATTTGGGTAAATTTAAATTCTGAGTATTCTTCTGAGTATCTCACTTGCATCCCTGTCAGAAGTTGAGTTTCTGTGTTACATCATGGTAAGAAATTCCCAAGCTTAGTGGAGATTTGGATGAAAGTTTAACCTGTTCATTGCCTCTGTGATTTGTCTCCCATGGGCTTCAAGGAACTCCCTGGTGCTTGTGTTAAGAATGAGGTGAGTGGAAGTTTCCTCTTTCCACACCTCTTGTAGTTTGTGAATTTCCATTATGGTTTTGTTTCTTTGCTTTCTTTTAGAAAGCAATGAGAGAGTAATTTTTGAGTAATTTTGTCTGATTCTTGGACACCTTAAATCCTGCTGTTTCCCTTTAGAGATAAAGGGGCCCAGGCTGACATGGGATTGGGATGAATGTATTATTATTAATTCCTTCAACACCAATAAACCACTTCACAAATAACTGTATTTTACCCACCCACGCTGCATTGATGATTGAACACTGAACAAAGGTTGTCTTTGCTTTTGTCCATGGCTAACATAGCAAGGGGGTGTTTGTGCATGGAGGATAAGGACAAGACCACTTCATTGGAATTAGAGTGTGATTAAGGGCCATTGATTTCTCCATCAGACCCCTGAGTTAATAAATGCTCATAAAAGTGAGTCTTTCCAAGGTAGGGACTGCTCTTGAGGCAGAAGTGAGTGAAAATATTGGTGAGTGTTTCAGGCTTTGGATGTCATTTGATACTAAATGGAATTTGGGCAGAGGTAGAATGTGTCACTGCTGGTGTGGGCAGATTGCCCTGAGGGCTCTCTGGGCTCGGCACAGTCCCTCCTTGCTGTTACCCAGGTGGGGTCTCAGCATCTCCTCAGGCTTAAGAGTTTCTGGGAGTGGGGATCTGACAGAATCATGGAATGTCCTGGGACAGGGAGCTGGGAGGGACCCACAAGGACCGGAGTCCAGCTCCTGGCCCTGCACAGACACCCCAACACCCCCACCCTAGGCATCCCTGGCAGCGCTGCCCAAACGCTCCTGGAGCTCTGGCAGCCTCGGGGCCGTGCCCATTCCCTGGGGAGCCTGGGCAGTGCCCAGCACCCTCTGGGGGAAGAACCTTTCCCTGAGATCCAACCCAAACCCCCCTGGCCCAGCTCCAGCCGTTCCCTGGGTGCTGTCCCTGTCACAGGGAGCAGAGCTCAGAGCTGCCCCTTGGGAGGAGCTGCAGCCCCCAATGAGGGCTCCCCTCAGCCTCCTCTTCTCCAGGCTGAACATACCAAGTGCCCTCAGCTGCTCCTTGTGTGGCCACTCCAGACCCTTCACGCTCACCCTTGGCAGGAGCCATGCTCCGAAGGAGATGGAGGCTTAACAAATGCTTTGGTTCCACCAGTGACCCCTCACTGTCCTGGCTGCTCCAGAGCTGCCTGTCCCAGCACATCTGAGGGCTGGGAGATGAGGTAACACCCTGAATTCTAGTAAGTGATAAAAGGAATTGCTGTCCCTTACCAGAGCTCCGGCAGCTGGAGCAGTTCACTGAACATTTGTGTGCGATGAGATGAGGGCATTGTGCAGAGTGTTGTGAAAGGGAGAGTTTGGGAACCAGGGATCAGGGAACGTGTGGGATATTTAACTTAAAAAGTCAGGTGCAAGTGAACGTTGTACCTTTGTTTGCTTTCCTTTAGCTTTATTTAAACAGCCAGAAGCAGGTGGTGCCATGGTTGGGTGGCCCTTTCTCTCACTCCTCCACCTTTTCCATGTGGCGTAGCCAAAACGAGCACGGATCCCTGCTCCGCTTGCTCCGAGGGCTTTCCTGACGGACGCCCTGCGGCACTTTGCTGCCCTTCAGGGTGAGTTTGTGCAGCCCAGTGAGGAGATCTCGGCAGCCACGTGGAGCAGTCCCACACCCCCGTCTTTGCAGCAAGAGGCAGCTTCTCTGCTTCCAAAATTCCAGGGCCTTGAAATCATAGCGCTGCTCTCGGGAATGTGCTGAACTCTGGCGCAGGGGAATGCGCAGCACATGCTGCCGCACCGATGTTATGGCCAGATGTGGCTCCAAGGACATAAAATTTCATATTCCTGTTGGGTTTTGCATGTTTTTCCCTTGTTCTGACAGGGAGAGGAGGGGTACAGCCCCTCTGCCTCCTCTCCTGGCTGGAGGCTGCAGAAGGGGCTGGTTTGACACAATTCCCTTTCTCAGTGTGCGGAGGAAAGGAGAAGCCATTGGAAAAGGAGCCGAGCAGTTCCTCCTCGGATACGGCTCCCAAAGCAGGTTATCCAGAGCTCAGGCAGGGCCTGGATTGAGACTGGGCACCATCCTGTGCTGGATGGGAGACTCCAGAGCAGGCTGAGAGCATTCCCAGAGCCCTTAACAGAGAGCAGTGCTGTAAATCTGCCCCATTCCAGCTGTGCCTTAGGCTGATGGATGGGGCAGCCATGGTAGGATGGGATAACGGGAAAGCAGAGCAGCTGGGCTGGGAGCAGCAGGAAAGAGCTTCCCTCTGTCCGTGGAGAGCACAGAGGAGGAGAGGGCTCTTCCAGAGGCAGCGTGCAGAGCTCAGGGCACCAGGAGAAGGCAGTTCCATCCCTCTCGTGACCTGGGAGTGTTTTGGAGGATCCCGAGGAACAAGTGCAGTGGGTTCTGGCATGTGAGGGTGAGCGGTTTGGAAGAAGCTCTTTGCTTTCTCTGCCTCAGCTTTGGAACTGCGGGCTCCAGTGGGATGCTGAGGGATTCTCTTAGTCCAGGCCCACGGTTTGGAAGCACCAAGCGACCATGCTTGGAACAAATTGCCAGGAATTTCCTCTGTGTTTAGGGAAAGCTTCAGCCCTCATTAAGAACACGCTGTGCACTCAGCAGATCGGCGCTGCCTGCCCACGGCTGGCTCTTGGAATGGGCTGCAATGCTGAGCACCCAGGGAGCAGAGGATCCCACAGCATGGATGGGGACCTTCCTCTCAGCTGTTGTAGTTGTGGACATCCCTCACCTGCTCCTAAAAGGGTGGAGATACACCTGAGTGAACAACAGTGCAAGAGGGCTGAATTCTCCGTATCTTGGTGCAGAGACCTTGACTTTTAGGTGGCTGGTTTAAATCCAGAACAGATTGTACCAGCTGAAACTTGTTACCATCTGGTTCTGTGCCTGAAGTGAAGAGAGTTTTGTGGTCTCATTCTGGTCCTCAAAAATGTCACCATCGTTAAATTAGCGTTTGTAATAGCAGGGAGACATTCCTTAGTACCTTCAGGTCTAGGAATGTGTGCCAGGAAGCAAGTCTGCCTGCCATCTGTGGCATGTTTATTAGGCAATCCCCAAGCCCCTCTTTTATGATCTTGGATCCTTTCTACAGGAGCTGGAATAATCCTGTTAGAATTGTGATGTTTATTCAATGCTTCCATCTTCTGTAGCCCAATTTGAGATGCTTTTAATAAAGGGATGTTTATTAAGGGATTGGAACAGAAGGCGGGATGTAATTTAATTGTAACCTCACCCACAGGTACCCTTTGTCCAGTCAGGTGCCCTGGGATGTGGGGGGTGTTACTCCTTGTTCTCCTTGTTCTCTCCTCATGTTGGAGGCAGCTGCCTTTGGAGCCTGGTTGCTGCGTGTTAAACTCATCTTCCCCCAAATTCTGGTGACCAGGCACAGGACTGAGGGAGTGGCTGGAGCTGTGCCAGGGGGGTTTGGGTCGGATCTCAGGGAAAGGTTCTTCCCCCAGAGGGTGCTGGGCACTGCCCAGGCTCCCCAGGGAATGGGCACGGCCCCGAGGCTGCCAGAGCTCCAGGAGCGTTTGGGCAGCGCTGCCAGGGATGCCCAGGGTGGGATTGTTGGGGTGTCTGTGCAGGGCCAGGGGGGGGACTCTGGTCCTTGTGGGACCCTTCCAGCTCCATGATCCCTCATTATTTGGGTCCACATGTGCTTTGCTAGAAGGAAATAATCGGCATAAAATCAGATAATAAACTTCCAGTGCCCCTGGAGCTCCAGGGGCTCCCAATTTCATTGCCTCATTCAGATAAATGCCCTGTCCATCATTTTCTGTGTTCAAGAGCATCGTTGTGGATCCCTTGATCCGAGTTGGTCTCTAAGCTTTGCAGGGAACTCTTCCCCCAGAGAATTTCTCTGTGTAGAAACCTGCTTGTTCTGTGTAAGGCACAGTTATAGCCAATTCCCTGCTGGTTAAAACCACTCAAAATCCTGTAACTGATGTGGTTGTCAGTCAGGATATTTATTCATGGTGTAGAATGAAAGATTAAACTCTCCTTGTATAAATGAAGAAGCTGGTGCTGGACCAGCTGAGGGAAAATGTTGCCTGTTTGTGCTGTTCCTCCAAGCAGCAGATTCCAGTTTCTTGGCTCTTGGGTCCATTCCAGATAATGAGAATAAAGCAAATTTAAACAACTCAACTCCTGATAGTGTTTTGTGAATAAGAAACCTGCCTAAATAACCAGACTAATGTGTAGTAATGGTTTTTTTTCTGATCAGTCAAGAGTTTGAGCTCTTGTCCTTCTCACTTCTTTCCTTGTGCTTCCTTCTGTACATCCGGGTCAGGTTTCATCCCAGCACATTTCCAATGCATTTTGCTAATTCCAGGCTCACAGGAATATGTGACTGCAGGTGGAGATTTGGAACTGCGAGTTATTTAATAGCTGATAAATCCAGAAGTGTAATCTTCTTTTGGCCTTTGTGTTCGAGACCTGCTGGAAGTGCAGCTGAACCCTCTGGTTCGTAATAGGATTAGGAGGTTTTTGATTGGGTTAATAATGCTGGGAATATTTCCTCCTAGAATGTATTTCATTATTTTTGGTTCATTACAGTGCTTTTTACCTCATTAAGTTAAATCTGGGCAAATCTGGCTGGAAACATCAAACATGTCTTGTGTGTCGGTGCCTTTGGGCTTCAGGGTGCTTTTGTGTGGGGATGCTCAGCTTCATGGGTGTCTTCTAATTTGGGAGAGCATCCGGGTGTAAGAGCTGCAGGAAGGGAGACTTGGGAAGGCATAATGTAGCTTCAAATGCTGATTAACACTATTAATTTTAATTATTTAACCTTGGAAGCAGTTGGCTTTCATAAGGCGCAACGTAGGAGGGATGTATGAATTAGTTTTAGTATTTGTGCACTTAAGAAGGACTAGAAAGATCCTTTAATTCTTTTTTTTTTTCTAGCAAGGAAAGGAAAGAAAGGAAAAGCCATTACAATTTTATCATGTACATGTGCAAAGAAAAGATTACAGCATAAATACTGAGTCTAGTTAGGACTAGGTCTGGCTTTAGACCCATCCCTCATCTGCCTCATAGAGTCCTGTCATAGAGTCCCAGGATGGTTTGAGCTGGAAAGGACTTTGATCTCATCCCGTCCCACCCCTGCCATGGGCAGGGACCCCTTCCACCGTCCCAGGCTGCTCCAAGCCCCATCCAGCCTGGCCTTGGGCACTGCCAGGGATCCAGGGGCAGCCACAGCTGCTCTGGGCACCCTGTAACAGGGCCTGCCCACCCTCACAGGGAACAATTCCTTCCTAATATCCCACCTAACCCTGCCCTCTGGCAGTGTGAAGCCATTTCCCCTTATCCTGGCACTCCAAGCCCTTGTAAGAAATTCCTGCTCTGAGAGGTGTGTTTAATCCTTCTCCAAGTGGTCTGGTTTTGCCCAGCAGTTTTTCTACTGCTGCTTGAGCTTCTCCTCTGCGGAGCAGCCGTGATCTGGCTCCGAGTGTTCCCTGGCCCTTCCACCCCGTGCAAGCACCGGGATTTGGAAGGGGAAAGCTCTCAGTGGGTGTCTTGGCCACAGGGCACATCCTGGCTGCGTGTGCGAGCGGAAGCAGCTTTGTTTGGCGTGTGAGATTATTGGGAATCAAAAGCACTTTTAAACTTGCCAGTGACTTGGTTGGGGGGGGAATGAAACAGCCTTTTTAGTAGAAAATCAAACTTCTCTGTAGATGTTTAAAATTCTCCAGATCCCTTTCTTCAGGACTCTTCCATGTGCGTTTTCTGTTTTCACAGTCACGTGCCCTGGCTTTATTTTGGTGCTTTTCAGACTTTGCCACTTGTTGAAGCACATTTTTATTCATGATATAAGAAGACAAAACAATACGAGGCAATTTGCCATCTTCTTGCATTTAATAATTTCAATTCTGGAATTCCTTCTGTAGTAGTACCTTCTGTTCCATGCAATTTAATGGATGTTTCCTTGCATGCTCCAGAAAATACGCAGTTTTTAAACAAACACCATGTGTTCCATGAGGCACCAGAGTCAGCACAAAAGTCAGGGCTTTACGCAGCCAGCGTTTTGTGAGCACAGGGGGCATGAAATATCCCTGCAGCCAGAGAAACCAGGGAGATGGAGCCCTGGAGTCATGGGAGCCCAGTGTTAGCTGTTGTGTCAGGCTGGGAAACAGAGGAATTACCTCTGGAGCCGTTTAACCTGCAGCAGGGACGGCCACACTCCAGAGGTGAGGCTTTGAGACCATGAACAGCCTGGTTCTCCTGCCAGCTGAGCTCCCCCTGTGCTGCTTTCCACTGAACCAGCAGGGACGGTGGAGCTGTCATTCCACTCCCTGCAGCCTGGAAAGGCTGTGCCCGTGTGCTCCACGGATCCTCCTTATGGTGCCATTGGAAACTCACAGTTTATTGAGTTGTTTTAACTTTGAGCAGATTCAGACACTTTATATGTAGCGTATTTCTGGGCTTCAGTGTAGTTCAGTAAAACCTGAATATTTTATCTGGTTGCTGCCCTCAGCTCAAACAAGTGAAGGTTGGAAGAGACCTGGGATCATCAGGGCCAAGTGCCCACTCCGAGCTGGATCAGCTGGAGCAGGTAACTCTGGGCCACCTCCTGTTGGGTTCTCAGTATCTCCGAGGATGGAAACATCCTCAGAGATACCAGGTGACACATTTTTGGAGCTTCTTGTTGGAAATAGGAGGAAAGCTGCAAAGCTGCTGATGCTGTTTTGATGTGGAGTAGGGTCTTGGCTGGTTGGGGTTGTGTTCCTGAGAACAAATATTTGTCCCCAAAGTCCATATTTTTGTTAAAATGGGAGGCAGTTTTACAGAACAAGTGAAAGGCACTCTGTGAACTCAAGGGTGTCTCTGCAGACAGTCCCAGCTCTGCTTTCACCAGTGGAGATGTTGGAATTTCTGCCCTCAGCACACACAGACACTCCATATTTTTGAGTACCTTTATTATGGAAAATGCCAATTTATTTAATTACATAATGGTCATTAGCAGACCACCCCAGGCTGGGGGCCAGGTGCTGCAGCCCGGGCAGGGCCTGGCAGTTCAGCCTCAGTAAGGAGCCAAGTGAAGCCGTAGCAGCGTTCCCAGATGTCATGGAATGATTTCCTGTGACCTTACCCCTGGCCTCACGCCTTCGTTAGCAGCAGATTCCACGCTGATGGATTTAAAGATGGCTTTGGGAGGGAGCAGCCACCAGCAGGACACCTGTCCACCCCCATGGCTCAGAATCACCCTGGGTTCAGTCTTTCACTCTGGCTCCTCGCTGCAGCCTGGAGTTCAGCCTGGGCTCTTGGGCTGGAGCCTTCTCTGGGCAGGAGGAAGAGGATTCTTCCCTCACACGAGCTGGGTGTTCTGTCTGCCCTTGCACCGTGGTGAGGGACGGGTGCACCCCGTAGAGCTGAGGAGAAAACCACTGGAACCCCGAATGGTTTGGGTTGGAGGGACCTTAAAGCTCATCCAGTCCCACGCCTTCCACCGTCCCAGGGTGCTCCAAGCCCCGTTCAGCCTGGCCTTGGGCACTGCCAGGGATCCAGGGGCAGCCACAGCTTCTCTGGGCAGCCTGTGCCAGGGCCTCCCCACCCTCACAGGGAAGGATTCCTTCCTAATATCCCACCTAACCCTGCCCTCTGGCAGTGGGAGCCATTTCCCCTTGTCCTGGCACTCCAAGGTCTTGTCCCCAGTCCCTCTCCAGCTCTCCTGGACCCCCTTTAGGCCCTGGAAGGGGCTTTGAGATCTCCTGGAGCCTTCTCTTCCCCAGGTGAACATCCCCAGCTCTCCCAGCCTGGCTCCAGAGGGGCTCCAGCCCTGGAGCAGCTCCATGGGCTCCCCAGGACTCGCTCCAGCAGGTCAAGAATGTGCATCCTGTGTCTGTATGGTCCCTGGCAACAGCAGAGCACATTTCCTTCACCAGCTTCCCTTGCAGACAATCTCATTATCCATGTTAAAGCAGGAAAAGTGCTTGTAGCTCTGTGGGTGTTACCTGGGACTCAGTTTCCCTGTTCTTGCTGCTTTGCCGACTCCAATGTGTGACGTGAAAACACGTAAAGCCATAAAAAAGGTTCTTACAAATTTGGCTGGGCAGGGAATGACACAGGTGATGTATCCTGAGACAAACTGCTGCAGAGGAAAAAGGGGGGAGAGAGGAGTAATTCCTCCTGGGGCAGGACATTTGTATCCTTTTAAAGGCTGAGCTTAATCACAGAATCCCAGACTGGTTCTGGTTGGGAGGGGCCTTAAAGCTCATCTTGTTCCACCCTCTGCCATGGGCTGTGACACCTTCAACTAAAATGTTAATATTTACCAACACCAGGAATTCCCTGAAGGCCAGGTTTATGGAAAACGAGAGAATAAACCAGTGTACTTGTCAGGAGAAGGGCAATGAGGATGCCAACTCCTTCTTCTCTGCATCTTCTACTTGTCTGCAATTTGTTAAATCCCTAAAATCAGGCAAGACACCTGGAGCAGAGTCCTGGCATTTTGAGGAAACAGCTTTATAAAAAAACCTACATATTTAAATAAACTCACTGAACAGTCACAGTTCCTGTTTCTTCTGTGCCTCCACCCAAATCCAAACCTCAAAGCTTCCCAGTAAATCCGATGTGCAGAGATTTGGACCATGTCCCACCTTGGTGCCATCCCAGCCCCTCCATCAGGAGCAGAGTGTTCACGCTGGAATTGTGTTAGATTCTGGTTTTTAAGTGGAAACTCTTCAACTGCACAACTTGTTTGGTATCAGAGAAGAGCTCTGGTCCTTTCTCCCTGATTTTAATGAGACTTTGAATATTCCAGGTATTACATACCAATGTAAGCAGGAAAACAGTGTTTCTCAGGTGCGGATGCACCCTGCAGGGGAGCAGCCCTGGCTCAGAGAGGCAGCAGAGTAGAACTGCTGCATATTTTTGTTTCACAGCAGTGCCCTGGTGAGGACGAGCTGATTTCAGTGATTCTGGATAATTTGCAAATGAGCTGCTTTAAAAATGTGGCATCCCTGGTGTGATGGGTACCTAAAACCTGTGTATTTGAACACCTAGCTGTGAATGGGGATTCGTGTTTAAGCAGAGGGATCTGAGAGTGCGTGTGATGATCATTGAAATATCATTGTAATAATGAAAGGCAAACTGGGAGCGTTTAGAGGGGAATTGTCCTTGTTTAGTGGTTTAATCATTTGTTGAGCTATTTTTAAAGCTGGAATAACTCACAGGAGTAGTGGGAGAATATGCTTTATGCATTATTTGAGAGGGTGCTGTGTAAAAAAGGCTGAAATGAATAAATGTATTAATTCAGGTTTCTCCACCATCATCTGTAATATTTGCAGATGAGCTGGATCTATATGTTACAGGCACTCTGGAGTTTTTCCTGCCAGCAGCTTCCAAGCCTGTTCTGCTGAGTGCAGAGCACACCAGGGAGGGAAAAAATGCGAGGGTAGACTTGAATGATGTGCTGCCAAAACAATGGTAACACTCAGATGTGTCCAGAAGTGCAGGGGCGAGCGATGCCCTGGTTGTGGTCAGATGCAGGAGGTACCCGGGGCTGATGCTGGGCATCTCCAGAGCTCGGTGACGTAGTTACAAAGTGGTTTATTTTGTCCCTTAATACTGATTTTAGGTCAAAAGCTGCTCTACGCCTTTAGGTCATAGCTGCTCTGTGTTCAGGGATCTCTGCTGCAGCCCCAGGAGTGTGCTGAGGGAGACAGGGAGAGCAGGAACTTCTTGTGCCTTTCCCTGGATGCTGCCGGCGTTCCTAAGGCAGCACCTGGATGGAAGATGAGCCTCTCCATAGCCACGTGCCTGTGGGAGGAGGAGATTCTGGGCTCTTCTGGGATGCTCTGGCTGAGGCTGTTGCCTCTGCCTTCAATAACACAGCTTTTCACATCAGATAAAAAGTGAACTCTCGCTGTGGCCTTCAGCCTGTGGAAGTTCTGTGCGTTTCTGCAGGAGCGGGAGCAGCTGCCTGTGGGGAGGCCGGCAAAGCCGCTTCCCCCGGCGCTGGTCTGTGCTGATGCACCTTCCTCAAAATCCAGGGCACGCAGAAACCAAAGCTTGGGGGAAATCAAGGTGCTGGGTGTGAGTGAGGAGGGGCAGCCTGAGGAGCTGCTGCTCAGCCTGTGCTGCCTGCGGGGAGTTCATTAGGGAGAAATGAAGATACAGGGTTTAAATTATAATCCTCTTACTTTCCCAGAGCTGAATGCCCAGAGATTTCCCTCACTGGAGGGTTGCAGTTGCTTGGGTTGCAGTGATTGAGTTGTCACAGTGATTGGATTTGGGGCTGTGGGAGGGCAGAGCCAGCCCAGCTCCACAAAGAAATGATGATTCAGAATTAAAAGCCTCATCCTTGCTGTCACCATCACTCCACACTTGTGAGCCAAGTGATGGGTTCTGCTGCTGTGGGGGCTTTCTTCACCTGCATCTGAGGCCGAATTCCTGCTGTCCAGGCCAGTGACCCAGGGGAAAACTGCAAAGGCAGCCTTAAGGGCTGATGCATCAACACAGCCGGTCCCATGCTCCCTTTGTGGTTTTCCTCAAGGAAAATCGTTCAGCAGCTGGAAGGAAAGCCAAGTCTGGTTGTTACAAACAGGGATAAAGAGGAGACTCCCGTGCAGTGACCTCCCTCTCCTGTGCCTTGCTCCAGGGGCAGCTGCCTTTGGGCTGAGGGGCTTGTGTAAGTAAGAGTTTATAGATCTAGGGACAGGACCCTTGGTGTAAAGAACACGGACTGTGCCTTTGAGTGCCCTGCTGGGATGGTTGAGTCAATATTTAGCGTTTAACCAGGTCAGGGAATGGCTTGGGAACAGACCAGTGCAGGTGTTCTGCAGAAAGACCTGTACTGCAGGAGACACAAGGTGGGCTGGGGCTGTTGTGTTGTTTGGGGAAGGAGATGGATCTCACAACAGCTTTGTCCTGTTCCCAGCCAGTGCATATTTTTGATGTTTGATGTCTTGGCATAAAATAGTAACAAGATGTTTTTGAAAATGTGTGTGGTGGCAGTTTGATGAGTTTTTAGCTGGGTGCTCTCCGTCATACAGTGATACATGAGAGATGTAAAAGCACCTGGGCAAGGGGCCGCAGTTTTTATTCCCTGCAGCACCCCGTTGGTTTGTGGCCATGCCAGGAAAAGCCCTTTGGGGCTGCCTGTGGCCCCAGCAAACCCCGTGTTGTTCTGAAGTGTTTTGCTCTCTCCAGTCGCGTTCCTCCCGAGAGATTTAAGCTCCGTGCTGGTGCCCGGGGGAGCCGGGGCCGTGGCTGTGCCGCTGGGGCTGCGAAGGAGCTGCGAGGGCAGAGTTTCCTCCCCAAGGTCACGGCGGCAGCGAGGGAGCGGCGGCGAAGCTCCTGAGTCACGGTCATGTGCTGGAGCTGCCAGTCCAGTTCTCCTCGTGTGTAACTTCAGCAAATATAGACCCAGCAACCTCTTCCCCGAGTCGGGAGAGGATTCGGGAATCGGCCACAGGGATTAACCCCTTCCCGGCCAGCCCAGCCACAGAGCTCAGCAAGGGACACCTTTCTGCTTGAGGCTGGAAGAGTTTTGCTCCCAAAAAAATTTTCCAGAGGCAGAGCTGGGTGACTCAGCTCTTTTGAGCCTGATGTGTGTACTTTGCCTGTTTATTCCCAGGACAGGCAGTCCCGAGGGAGTCATGTTACGCTGCAGGCTCAGTGTTTATTAACCAGCTCAGGGCCTGAGCTAAGAATAACTTTTTTCGGTTGTTTTGTTGATAGTGATTATTTTTCCTTGCTTAGCACAGGCAGCAGCTCGAGGTGGAAACAGCCCAGAGAAAGGGTTTTCCCAGCAAGTTGTGGGAATACATAAACACTCAGCTATTATCACCTTCCTCCCCTGAACAGCCACAGCTGAAATATAAAATCAGGAAGGTGAGAGCTTTAAGGGAAGCAAATTGCTCTGTCTCAAAGTGGAGCAGCTCAGCAGCGCTCTGTCCTCTTCCAGCAGTTATTTGGACTTCAGGGATTCAATCCAGCCTTTAGATGCTTCAGAACCAACATTTCTCTGCAGAGCAGTGCTTGCTTCCCTGCCTGCCCCTCCGTGGGGGTTTATTTAGGGGACTTCTGGAGCATTTCCTCACTGATCTCTTCATTCCCTCACTCCATCCTCAGCATTCCAGCCCTGGTGCTCAGAGCCCTGTGTGGCTGCACGTGACCACGTCACTTTCTGTACCCGTTTAGCTGCTTGGCACAGGAAAAAGTCCTTTGACAGATGAATAGATGCAATGCTTTAATCAGCTGATGTGTATGAAAAGCAGCAGAGTGCTGTGATTTATTCTCTTGGATCTTTGATAGTTTGTTTAGGCTCCCACAGCCGATGTGAAGTTACTCTCTCCAGAAATTTATAAACCCCTTTTTCCTCCCTTTTCTTCCTCCTATTATGGTTTTAACACAAATACCAGTTAAGGCAATGTCCCTCTGGTTGGAAACATGTGGGGCAGAAGCATTTGTTGTGCAATAGTTGTAAAACATGTTTATTTAGGTAATGTTTGTGGTCTTCAGTGGGGTTTGTATTGCACTTGTTCCTTGCTTGTGACCTCGTACCCACGGGGGTCATCTGTCCAAAACTACCTTGGCTGATGACACCTTAACAGCAGAAACCCTTCAGTGGCCTCTGGTTAAGCCTTTATATGCTTTTTTCTTTGTTTATGACTTAATGCTGTGCTCATGCTGGTAGGGTTTAAGTACTAAAGCAAGTTTAGCCCTGGATTGTCGCAGTGTCACAAGTGACGTGTCACCAGTGAACTGCCTTTGGCACTGTGTTTCCAAATACCTGTTTTACAGTTTTGCTGCTAAAACTCAAGAGGTTTTTTAGGCTTAGTGGTAGCTGTGCTCCCTTCCTCTCACATTTCCTTTGGCTTGGGCAATTAAAAGAAAATTGGGGCTGTTTTGGAGGAGGGTACAGACTTTGGGGCAGCATCAGATATCTTACTTACCCTTTGGGAGCCACGTCTGAGCTCTGCTCTGGCACGTGCAATTTAAGCCTGAAGAAAATGTTTTCATGAGCCTGAAGATGGGGAGGAATAGTAGATATTTTCTGCTCTTGCTGCTGAGGTGCTGTGGAAGCAGCAGTTTGGGATGAGGTTTCGTCTCCTGGGATGTGGAGCTGGAGGCACAAGGAGCCAGTGGTCAACTGGTGCATTTATTGTATTTATTTATAACATTTCCCAGCACAGTCACCTACCCAGTGTGCTCACTGCTGTCTGGTGGGAGAGACCCAAGGGAGAATGGCTTTAAACTAAAAGAGAGTAGGTCTAGGTTGGATGTTAGGAGGAAATCCTTCCCCGTGAGGGTGGTGAGGCCCTGGCACAGGGGGTCCCGAGAAGCTGTGGCTGCCCCTGGATCCCTGGAAGTGTCCAAGGCCGGGTTGGATGGGGCTTGGAGCACCCTGGGACAATGGAAGGTGTCCCTGCCCATGGCAGGGGTGGAACGGGATGAGGATGATTAAAGTCCCTTCCAAGCCGAACCATTCCATGATTCCATGATATGAACAGCAGCATCTGGACCTGTGCTGATCCTCCAGGGGAAAAAGCTGTAATCTCATACTGGGCAGAGATCCCAGATGCAGAAAGTCAGGAGCAGGATACTACAAAGGCAGGACAACTTCTCCAGGTTGTGGATGAAAAGAGTTTCTCCCCATCTCCTTAGCTCTGGGTTGTTCACTCTGGAACAACACGGGTGGTGTCACCAGCTCCAGCAGAATCACTTGTCAGGTAAAAGGCAAAAGAGTTGATGCTGCATCTGACATCTCAAAAAACTTAGAAGACTTCTTTCCATTTAGCTGTTTCCATGGATTAGTTTTTGGCAGTGCTGAGAAGGGAGGGAAGGGCTGGCTGGAGTGGATGGGATCAGTGAGCTCCTGGAGAGGAGGGACAGGGCAAACCTGCCCTGCCCACCCCTCAGAGGATGCTGCTGCCATCAGGAGCTGGGCAAAGCATTTAACTGCTCTTGAGCCAGAGGCTGTGCTGCTGTTCTGGTGTAAACTACTCCAGAACATTGCCCAGCTAAATGCCCTGCTCAGTGTGTTTGGTGTCCTAGATCACAGAGAAGATGTAGACATGAATTTGGAGACACACATTTTATCATAATTTTGACCCAAAAAGCTGTGAAAATGAGGCAGAAGCTAACAGAAGGTCCTGCTCAGTTAAGTTGTGTGGTAGGAGCAGTGTCTTCATGTTTGTGGAGTCATGTCTAAGTTCTGCTCTTTACGAAGCAGTTCCAGAGTAGGAATAGAAGGTGTTGCAGCAGTTGGGTTTGGGGATGGGGCTGGTTTTGGGCTGTGCTCATTCCCCTCATCCCCTGTGCCATGTTTTGGGGAGGGAGTGTTTGCTGTATTTTTCCTTTTTTTTTTTTTTTCCCTGAAACTGGGGAATTCCTGGTTGAATTGTTTCCAAACTAAATTTTCATTTACCTTGTGTTGCACTTTAATCAGCGGGTGTTTGGTCCGGGGATGGAAAAGCAGAAAAAAAAAAAAAGACAATGCAAAATGTACCCCTGTGCTGGCCCTGCTGGGGCACCTCCAGCCCTGGGGCCCTCAGGACAAGAAGGGACCTGGAGGGGCTGGAGCGAGTCCGGGGCAGCGAACGGGGCTGGGAAGGGGCTGGAGCCCCAGGAGCGGCTGAGGGAGCTGGGAAAGGGGCTCAGCCTGGAGCAAAGGAGGCTCAGGGGGGACCTTGTGGCTCTGCACAACTCCCTGACAGGAGGGGGCAGCCGGGGGGGGTCGGGCTCTGCTGCCAGGGAACAGGGACAGGAGGAGAGGGAATGGTCTCAAGGTTAGGTTGGATATTGGGAAAAATTCCTTCATTGAAAGGGTTGCCCAGCCCTGGCACAGCTGCCCAGGGCAGTGGTGCAGTCTCCATCCCTGAAGAGGTTTAAAAGATGTGTAGCTGTGGCACTTGGGGACACAGTTTAGTGGTGGCCTTGGCAGTGCTGGGGACTTGAAGGTCTTAGAGAGCTTTTCCAACATTAACAATTCCATGATTCTATGGATCTTGAGAGCAAAGGCTTTTGCAGGCTGGTGGCTGGTTTTTGTGCCATTACAATAATAAACTATTTCAAAAAATAATAATGTAAATTATAATGTTTTTGTTTAAAAAGAATAAGGAAAAAGGCGCTCTGAAAAGTTATTTCTAAATGTCTCGTTAAAGTGCGTCATCGGCAGAGCTCCAGAGCTCCAGTTTATTGTTACTTTGGGCAAATAACACTTGGGGAGAGCATCTGGTGGGATAAATTGTTATAGCCCATGGAAATGGGTGGAAGTAGGAAAAATTTGCAGAGCCTGTAGCCATGGCCTGCCTTCCATCTGGGATGGTTTCGGACCGTTCCACTGCCTTGGAAACGCAGTAATGCAGCAGCAGCTCCTGTTAAACACTCAGGGTTGTTTCTTGCAGTTTGTCTGATTTTGGAGGATTTATTGGCATCGTCTACAGTTCTGGCTTTCCTTGGAAGCTGGTTCAGAGGAGGGTTTTGGAAACAGGTGGCCAGGGCTTTGGACATGCAGGCTTTTGGGGTCACAGTGTTGGGGTCATGTGTCCCTTGGGTTGTTTCCACCGCGGCACGTGGGGAGCTCAGGTGCTAAATAGTGGCAAACTCTGACTTATAAAATAGTATTAACTCTGACTAATAACGAATAAGGCAGCTGCTACTTACTAGTAGAGCTACAAGCTGCTGCCGTGAGAGGCAGTGTTGGTGCACTGCTCCCTGGTAGAGACGGTTTCTCCATTGCAATCTCTTCATCTTTATCTCCATGTCAGTCGCTCCAGTCGATAACGTGTTCTATTCCTGGGTTTTGGGATGAATCATTGGACCCACTCACTTTGTATTTGCTTTTCTTGTTCCCTGGCAGGCTCCTTACCCCTCAGGACAGAATGCAGCTCCAACCACGCTGGTGTACCCTCAAGCCCCTCAAACAATGAACACGCAGCCTCAGACCCGCTCGCCGGTAAGGAGTCCTCGCTGGCCTCGTCTCCTGTTCTTTCTTCCTCATTGGTGTGTTTCTCTGTCTGTGTGTGTCTATAGCACATGGCTGGTTCTCTGGAAAGCCCATTTTACTGACCTGGAAGCACATCCCGAATGGCAAACCTTGACTGAGTTTTTTAGGCACTATCCTGGTAGGATAATTTTCCTTCTGAAGCTGCTAAAGAAGCGATGGAGGGATTCTCATCTACCTTCAAATAACACAATTTATTTTTAGCCTAGTTGCTTTCAGGTTCACTTCATTGTAGAGTTCAGGGTCATTGCCAGAATCTTTCTCTTTTCTTCTTTATTTTCGTTTTTTCTTTAAGGATGTGTTTTACACAGAGATAGACCAAAGATCAAACACAAGCAGATCTCTGCAGCAGCACTCGCTCGCCAGTGGCCTCTGGGCTTTGCTCCCAAATCAGTGCCACCGAGCAGTTCTAACCCTGGAGGTGCTCACATGTAACGTAGAGCTTCTGTGTACTCAGATCTTTTTGTGCTGAGCCCCTTTTTCATCCAACTTCAGGTCTGATCATCCTTCACAGTCTGTTTTTTCGGGGTGGGTGTTTACTGTGGTACCGCTCTGCTGTTATAGGACTTCGGTTCCCCAAACCAGGTGCTTTCTGGAGATTCTCTGCTCATAGCACAGTTCCATGTGATGTTAGAAAACCCTCCTAGGGCATCAGAGGCTTAGCCCAGCTTCTGGAGGTGTGATGGCTTCCCATCACCACGTCTCAAGGCTCTGTCAGCCGAGGGAGCAGCAATCCTGCACCTCCTGCCCCTCTGTGTTGGGACGCCTTCAGGTTGCCCATAGCTCCCTGGTCCCTTCCCAGCACTCTTCTCTTTTTAGAGTAAGGTGAATGCTCCTGGAGCAAACTGAAAGCCTCTGAGACAGAGGAGTTTGTCCACAAAGCAGGTCTGAATACAGGTACACACAGGGCAAGAATCCCCGAACCTGCAGCATCACTGGGGCACTTGCCCGGCTCTGGAGGTTTCCCCTCCAGGACATTCCAGGGTTTGTTCTGAGGCCCCTTAACCTCTGTGCTGATGAACGAGCCAGGTAACACTGATTTTGAAGTTCTGTGGTGTGGACAGCTGGGAATTTGTCCTTAGTGCCCCATTCTGATCAGTAATTCTGATCAGACACTGCTGATAAAACTCCTCAGTAAGTATAATCATCTTTCTCTTTAATTGTTGCAAAGCACAGCTAAGCTGGTATGGTTAGAACTGGAGCAAAAACTTGACTGAAGAGCTGCATCTCTAAACCAGTTTTTTTGACAGCCCAGCAGAACAGTGCCAATACATTGCACAGAAAACTGGAAGAGGAGGAAGGTTTTGGAACAGAGTCCGGTTTACAGGTCCCTGGCTGGAAGAGGCTGGATAAAATACTGCATTGTAAGCAATATAACAAACTGTACTCCTTCTTGCAGGCAATTGTGCCCATGGCACTGTTTTTATTTCTTCCTTCCTTTCTTTATTATATATATATTTTTTTACCACATCCTTTTTTGTTGGCTACAGAAATGCACTGATTTTGCTTCTTTGCTGAAAGCACGAGCTGCCGTGGCAGCCTCTGCCAGGTGAGGTGGTGCCACAAGGGCCCAAAACTGAATTACAGTTGGGGGGTCTGACCTGGGGTAGAACAGAGACCAGGGCCCCTTGGGCTTTGTCACTCAGCAGAGAGAGAATCTGCAGGAAATTCAGCCAGTAAATGTCAAATTTTGTAGGGTTTTGGCCCTGTAACTGAGGAGATCCCAAGGAAGAATTGATCTGCATCTGTCAGCCTTGTTTGTATTGTTCTGAGCTCTCCTGTGTGCAGGTTTTGCCATGTGCTCTGCTAGTGCCCATCTCCACCCCATGACTAAAAGCTGCTCCCACCCATCACATCTCATTCCACCTCCCACCCCAAAGCAAATGCAAGACGAGCCCAAGCCTGAGCTACTCCTGCATTTGGTTCTTGGCTTGATTTTTTTTCATTTGTAATTTAATTGTTGTTATTTTTTTTAATTTATATTTTAACCGTCCTTTTTGGTGGTGAGGGGAGGGTGAGGAGGGACGAGGAAGGTGGCGGGGTGGCTTTGCCATCCCTGGGTTTCCGTCGTGCTCCGGCACGGCCGGCATGGGCAGGCAGGACTGATCCAGCCCCTCCCTCGAGCTGGAGCTTCCTCCATCCCGTTCTGCATCCAGGGGCCATTGGAAGTGCAGAGCTCAGGTTTTCTGTTCCTCCCAGGACAGCTGCCTTTGCAATCCCACCAGCTTCACGTTTGCTCCCCGTTGGCATCACTCACTCCCATAGCGGGAATTGCAAAGCTCCAGCTGGGGAAGGAAAACAAAATCCGGGTCCTTCAGCACTGCTGACAATTCCCTGTTAGTTCTTGGCCATGCCAGCCCCGAGCACCAGGTGATCTCAACACAAAGTGTCCAATTTTAGGACTTGTGCCAAAAAACGATGTGCTGGAGAGGGTGCCGGAGCAATCCAGGAGGGGTGAGGTGTGCCAGCCCCGCATCTGCAGGGAGAGAACATTCCTGTGTCCATGGAGCAGTGGGCAGGACTGGGGCGGGGGGCCTGGGGCAGGAAGGTTGGACCCAGGATTTATAAAGTTTTCCTATCTACTGTCTTCATCAAACAGAGAAAAAACAACCCAAAGTGTCCGTTTTAAGCCAGCAGTGACTACAGTTTGTTCTGTTGCTTACAGCTATTAACAGGAATAATTCCTGTCAAACTGAATTATTTTTTTAAAAATTAAAAATCAGTAAATTTAAAATTTAAAAAAAATTTTAAAATTTTCAAGAGCCGGTGGTGACCAGTGTAAAATAGATGAGGGTGTTTTTTACTAAGTTGGAGCTTTTATTTTATTTCTGTATTTTTTTCTTGTAACACACATAACTTTCCACCATGGAATATATTTTGGCTTCTTCAGATACAAACTTCCAGCTCTCCTTTTAGGCACAGTGAGAACAAATCTTTTCTGTGGAGCAGGGATGAGGGAGGTGCTTTGGCCCTGAAATGGATCAGTACAAGGTTTCTGCATCCCAACATTCTCTTTTGGGCTGTTTTCTTTCTTTGGTGTCCAACACGGAACGTGCAGCCCCACGGAAAGGCTCAGCCCTTCCAGGGTACCTTTAGTCCCTTTTCCCAAACATGGGATTTTGAGCTGGTTTAGGGGAAGTTCTTTGGGAAAATAAGGACTTGAAGTGCTTTTATCTCCTGAGACTTGTCCAGGTACCTGTTTCTCCTCATCCACAGAGCCACTGCCCTCCTCCCCGCCGTACTTGGGAGGATGCTGAGAGGCTCTGAGTCCTTCTATTTCATTAAAATATAAATTTTAGCTTGTTAGTTTCACAAGGTGACCATGCTTTGCTTTTTTATTCTTCAATGTAAGGCTTAGGGAAGATTTTCCAGGAGGAGAAAACTATTTGGTGAACCAGTGCAGGTCATTCTTTATGAACTCTTGTCCCGGGAACAGTCTGTGTGTCCGTATTTACTCATTTCTGAACGTTTTTATGACTTTCCATCCAAGTGTCACTATGAGGTGAAGGTAGAAGGAATATATAAACACCAGGATTAGCAGACTAGTTCTTGGAAATCTTTAAATCTAGGCAATTTAAGTGTTTATAAAGGAAAAGATCAGATGGACCAGTGAATATTTATGCTTTGCTTCGTGTTTGATGGCATTAGAGGAGCTGAAAGGGCTGCAAGTGAACCTGGGCCCACTTCCTCTTATAGAAAGAAAACTAATTAAGAAAGTCACTAATTAGTAGCCAGTTTTGAGCACTGTTCTGAGGCAGGAAGTAAACCTGAGTGAGCCCCGGAGTGAGCAGAGGTGGCTGTGCTGAGCCATCACAGCAGAGGCACGTGGTGGGTAAAATCCCCTGTGGATGTCGTTGTGGTCACTCCTGTTAATTACTGGAGCTCTTATCAATATCTCTGCTCTCACTGTGGAGCTCTGCTCGTTACACTGAGAATTAAGGGTTTCCGCACCTAACTCAGCTCTGGAAGTGGGTACCTTGTCATCTTTATTTATATTTTCCATTTCTTGCATTCATTTTTATTTCTATTTTAACAATCAGTTCCTTATTGGGAAATGCTTTTCATGTTGACTGAGCACGTTAAATTGAGATTATTTTCCTCTGTGTGTGGCCCAAGTGAGTGGGAAGTGATTCAGTAGCCCGAGCTGAGGACTGGGAACCAGGACCTCCCGTTCTCCATCCAGGCTCCCCTGCTGATGCCTTCAGCTCCGTGGGGACACCCCGGGGTAACCTGATCCTTCGCTTTCAGGGAGGGTGACAGATCCCACTCGTTCAGGAGGGGTTTGCTGCAATCCCAATGGAGGAAAAAAGCTGGAAATGCAGTAGCAGGGGGTGTACGTGCAAGGAATGGCTGCTCTTTGCCTCGCAGGGATGTCCCACAGCCCCTGTGCCTCCCTGGCTCTTCCCAGCCATGAGTGTCCATCCTCCGCTCCCACCAAATCCCCGGGACGGCTCCGGCCCAGCTGCTTTAACCATTTACCTCCACCTTGAACAGTTTCAGAATCTCCACTGCTGCTCGTTTTAAGTTGGTTTTTTTTGGTTTTATGTTTTTTTCCCAGGCAGGATTAGGAATGCCTGCATCCTTGAGTGCCTTTAGGATCCCGGGCAGCTTTGGCTGTTTGTCCCAGCTCCCAGCACATGCCCATAGCGATGTCCATCGTGACACCTCAGTCCCTGTGTGTCGCTGTCCTGCAGCAAAGCTTTTGACTGTGTCGTTGTTATTTTATTTTCTGTGGGTTTATTTTGCATAGAGTGTGACATTTTGGTTCGTTGTGGTGTTTCTGACTCTTTGTGCCTTTCCTTTTGTGTTTGTTTCTCCCGCCTTTCCTCAGTTTGCAGCGGGGCCTCGACCTGCCCATCACCAGGTACAGTACCTGCCCCTTCGTTATCACCCTGCACTAATTGGCTGGGGGGAGGGGGGCGGAGGTGACTCACCCACTAACTCGAGTGGAGGAGAGCAGCCCTGTAGCAGCTACTGGCACGTGCATAACCCCGCTAACAGCCGCCTGCACCGCTGGGTAGCTCTGGCCTCACCCCCGGGGCACCGCTCCCATTAACCACCCCACGTCCCGCAGGGCAGGAGAACCTCTAGGAATCATTGCCAGGGATTTGTGGGATTCTCTTGCCTTCTCACATCACTAGAAACTCGTTCTGAACATTTCCCAAACTAGTTGGTGGATTCCTGAAGATGTCACCTGTGAAAATCCTGCTTTTCCGACTTGGAGCAAAGCAAATGACATCCAGTTCCTGCACTGTTGTGTGATACACCTGGTTATCTGTCACCATTGCATTGCTTAATGTTGTTTTTCCTTAGCCCACAAAAGCCAGACCTGTGGGAAACTTTAAGTATTCCTGTTGCATGACTGGGACTTTGTAAGGAACCACTTTGTTATTAAGAAGAGAACTAGGAATAGCTCTGGCTCATGGAACTCAGTGGGGGCAGAATTAGGACCTCTCCAGTGCCAGGACAGATACACAGGCCCATCTGTCCTAGGCAGGGTGTCTGGAATTGTCTTTCCTATCAGCTCCTACACTTCTCTTTGCAAAAACCCTTATCCCTGGGAACTGATTTTGATGCTTCTTGTAGGTTTTGAGGGAACAGAGGTGGTACTGCTGGTGGGAAAGAGGAGGAGAGGCAGGACAAGGCAGGAAAGCTCTCCCAGAGCTCCCTTGGCTTGGAAGGAGTTGGTTGTTTCCACAAGTTAATAGGAAAAAATCCCATTAATCCTGTGGTGTCAGGACAGGGGCTTGAGGCATGGAAGGTTTGTTCCAGGGAATTATTTTGTTCTCGCCTCACTCATGTTACTGAGCACTGGGATCAGAGTTCTGTCTCAGGAGAGCAGGTAAGTGTTAGGTGGGCACAGACACCCCAAAATCCCAATCAACCTCGTTCCTTCCAGCTCAGGGAGCAGCAGGGGAGCTGGAGCCTTCCGAGGCAGGGCAAAAAAAGGAGTTTGAAGAGTAGAACGGGACATTTGCACTTGTTCGCTCACAGGCAGAGGGACAGGGGAATGATTTCTGTGTGTGGCTGGGGTGGCAGGGACAGGCAGTGGTGGAGGAATGTTTGCAGGGTGACTGGGCAACCTGGGATCGATGGGATTAGGATCTTGTTTAGATACTTCTGTTCTTGACCTTAACTTCAGGTCGGTGTTTATACTGCACTACACAGAGAGTGCACTTCTGCTCTGCAGCTCCTTGGTTCCTTCGTGGGTCCTTCCTAAGGCATGGGATATATTCACTGTGAGCCATTTAATGTTCTCCTAAAATTTACTGAGCTCTCTCTGAGCAGGTTTTGGCTGAGTCTTGAGGCAGCACAGCCTTGCAGGAAATATTCCAGTGACCAGGGTCTTTATTGGTGGGACTTTGCCACCAGTGTGTCAGAACTGGATCCAAAACTTTCCTTTGGACCCAGTTATGACCCTGCCCTTACTACACTTGTAAATTCCAAGTGTTTTCCCGATTTTATCACAGTTAGATTTTTGTCTCTGTTACATTTGGATCTGCTCATAATTGTCTGTGAGAAGCTGTCACCATTAGAAAAATATTCCAGGCTTTATTCCCAGTTATGTCTGTCATGTGCTGGATCAGGACAGGCACAGAGAAACCTGGGCTGTAGATGAGCTGTTTGTTCCTTTAATCCAAAACACGGTGGTGTGGGTTGGGGGTGGAGAGAGGGATTTTGGCCCCTGCCACGTGCAGGAGGGTCATGGCTGTGGGAGCAAGTTCATCCTAAGCCCAGCACTCACGGGATGCTCAAGACCAACATAAATAATTGTCCTCACATGGGAGTTTTTAAACTTGGTTAAACAGCGTAACACAAGCTGAGAGCTTCGAGACAGAGATTTGTAAGCTGGAAAGTGCTGAATAAGTAAATTTGCCGTAGCAGGGTTAATATTTGCTGCAATAACTCCACGTTCCCTTTGAAGACGGCGGCAGCACCGTGGGGTTTGCAATTCCCTGTGTCCATCCCAGCTTTTGTTAACGTGTGCCTTGTATTGATTCTGGGGCTCCTTCAGGCAAATAATGGATTGTTCTTCAGTGTTATTGCCTGTGATTATTAGATCTTCAGGGTACTCCAATGAGCATGATTTAAGCACCTGAAGGTGAATGGCAGCTTTACAAGTAGGGTTTTTTCCTGGATGGAAATGCCTGCCCTGGAGTTGGACAGTTACAGTGGGAGTTGATGGAGCCAGTTAATGCTGGAGGCAGAGTGACCACACTGGGTGAGGGAAAGCAGCAGAGATTGAGGGTGCTCAGCAACAGCGGCTGAAGTGCAGCAACTGCAGCAGTTCTGACTGGAAGTTCAATGTGCATCAGTAATCCCTGGTTCCCAGATCATGCACTGAGAATCTGCAGGAAAACCTCACTTCACAGGAGACAGAAAACAGCCCCTACAAACTATTTGGGGCAGTATTTTTAAATGCACTGTCAGCTTGTGGTTCTCCCCAAATGCTGTAGCACACGCAGCTATTCCCTGCCGGGAGCTGCTGCTCCATTTCCCACTTTGTGCACAGAGCTTCCCTGGTTTTGCTTTCTAAGTGAGGCTCTGGAGTCACTTTGCTGCTTCTGATCCTCACAAAGCACAGCTGAGAACAGCAGCTTTCTTCTAACCTGAGCTCCAAAATGCGGATTTTTGTTACATTTGAATCTGCCCAAACCCTTCACTTACGAAGCGACTTGGGGTGTGTGGGGTTTATTTCTGAAATGGGTGCTCAGAAGAGGCTGGTGTAATTAAAAAAATAAATCAGAAATATAAACTGAAATGTGGTCATTTCCTTCTGACTTGAGCTGTGTTTGAGACGGGTTTGCTGCTCGTGGCTCTCACTTGAGGTTGCTGGTGGAGTTTGTTCCAGTTTTAGCTCGGGGTTACTTGAGTTCCTCTGGGTGTGACTTGTACAACAGAGAAGGGGCTTGGCTGGGTGCTGTTGTGAAAAAGCTTTGGGACTTGGAGAGGCTGAGAATTCACTCCCGGAACTGACTCAGCTGACCATTTTGTAGCTTTTTGGGGTATTTCAAGTCAGAAAGTGATGGGAAGCATCTGCTGCAGTCATTTTCCTGTCTGCATCCATGAGTGTGTGAAGGAGCTGCCATTTCTAAATACCAAAAAGGGCTTTTTCCCTTCATTTTATCATTTAGTAAATAATAAAACTGGGAGAGTCTGAGGAGAAGGGAACAAGCCTTGCCTTGAGCCAGCCACAAGAGCTGCACCAAGGTGCTGGGGAAGCTGGACCTGGGGATTTGTGCTGCAGCTCCTGCTCCTGGCACCAGGTAGCAAGGGACAGGACAAGAGGAAATGAGTCTCAAGCTGCACCAAGGGAGGTTTAGGTTGGATGTTGGGAACATTTCTTCATGGAAAGGGTGGTCAGGCACTGGAAGAGGTGGAATCACCTGGAAGTGTTCAAACAGTGTGTGGATGTGGCACCTGGGGACATGAGTTAGAGATGGACTCGATGATCTTAGAGGGTTTTTCCAACCTGAACAATTCCACAACTCTCTGATCTTCACATGTTAGGGCTGCAGCTCCTCAGTTCCTGCTGCATTGCCTGTGCAGGCACCTCCTTCTCCTTCCTCCCCCAGGCCAGGCTCAGGTTATCTCACCAGCCTTCCTGGTGGCACCAGAGACTAAAAATTAAAAATAGGCGTACGAGAAGCTTGGCTGAAGTGCAGAGCTTGGATGAAGTCAGAGACCACATTGCCCGGGAGCATTGACTCCTAGGTGATCCAGGAAATCCCTCCCTGACAGACTTGGACAGATAAGGGATGAGACATGACTCAAGGGCCATGGCCCAGGTCCTCACTGGTTGCTGAACAACCAGAATGCTGATGGTTCTGTTGCTTGGAATAATGGACCTGCTGTTCTTGCTGCTCTGTCTTCCTGCTAGCAGTGCAATTCTCCTCCTTTTCTCCCCATCCCTGAAGCTGAGCCAGCTCTGGGATGGTGTGGGCACACACAGGGGCTCTGAGAGGTTTTTTGACATCCATCCACCTGAAGCTCCTTGTCAGAGACCCTCCTGCTGCTGGTGAGCAGCTGAGCAGCTCTGTGGGGGTGTTCAGTGCTCGTGGAAGAGCAGGTCAGTGCCATCCCCATTCCGGAGCACAGGGTGCTGTCCCTCCTTCTGCTCTGGCAGGGAAGAGCCCCGGCCTGTGTCCCACGGAAAGGAGCTTCCCCAGCCTGTGCCCCCAGCAGGGCTCACCCCATGAGCCGCTGGGGACTGGCTGGGAGCGATGGCAATGAGCAGCTGTCCGTGCCCAAGGAGTTCCCAGTGCCAGCAGCTTTCCCTGGATGGTCTCGGTTGGTTGTGAGCAGGTTCTGTAGGTGCAGCAGGAGCCTGAGGAGCAGATTCCATAAGTGGATTCTCCCCAGCTCTGGCACTGGGGATGTACCTGCTCTGCTCTGTGGATGGAGGTGCTGTTGGTAGAGAGAGGTCTCACTTCAGCCTCCAGCCCTTTTCACTCTGCATAAACACACACCCATGGGGGTTACTAAATTTTTTCAGCCCTCCCTCGGTGAGACACGTGCTGCAACCTGCTGATGAGTTAGAAATAATTATTACTCAGTGAATTGCAGTGAAAGAAGAAAGGCTTTTGCAATTCTTGGTGTCTTTGTATATTGGAAAATCACAAACTCTGGTGATTCTCACTGTAAATTCATCACCTGCGCTTGGTTCATGCCCCACTCCTGTAGCTCCCCCACATCTCACAGCCCCATGGTTTCATCAGAGCACAACCATGGCAGGGTGTTGTTCTTCTGGTTTGCTTTCTCCACCCTCACTTCCAAACTTTTCTCCCCAAACAGTTGCCTTCTCCTGGTTCAGGTCACACTTCCAGTGTGCTGGGGACAGCTCTTCAGCCGGGTTAACAGGGCTGGACATAAAATCATTGTGCTCACCTTAACAATGTCTGGATATCTGAAGGAGTCATCCATGGCTTTCCTGTAGAAATTGTTTCCTGTGGGGACCAGCTCAGGTGCCATGAAGTCCTCAGCAGCCCCAGAATGGCCATTTTATGCTCGTTGTCACGTTGAGGATAGAGACATCACAGCTTCCTTCCATGCTCCCCCATCCTTCCCAAACCTGGGGTGGATAATCCCAGCTCATTCCTTCATTCCCCTCTCTTCTTTTCTCACTCCTTCTGGCACAGTTACTCCCTGTAACGCATCACTGCACAGCAGGATTCAGTGTGATGTATGGTGGCCTAATTATTACAATTATTTTTTACTTAACAGTTAAATATGTGGCGTTTCTTCCCCTCCCAGTCTTGGTGCAGAAAAGGAAAGAAATCCGTGATTGGAGCCAGGGTTTCTGCTTTATCTGCTCCCTCTCTACCACTGAAAGAGACAGAAGGAGAAATATTTGATGTTTCAGGAACAGAGTAAACAAAGTCTTCCTATAGTGTCACATTTTGTGCAGTGAATCATGGTTTGATTGGGTTTTTTGCTTGTTTTTTTTTTAAACTTTTATACTTCCATATAAAACTTTTCTAGGAGAGTTCTGACCCTGTGGGATTCTGGCAGCAGAGTCCGTGGTACCACTCAGTGTCTTTTCCTGGCCCTTTCTGGAAGGGATGAGTCAGGGCAGGGCAGAAGCTGACTGGAATTTGTGCATTTAGGGTGCATGTTGTATCCTATTCCTTCCTGTTGATCTGTAAGCTGTTCCATTGGCTTTCTTTCTGTTTCCTGCTGCTTTCTTGCTTCGTTATTGAAGGGAGGATTCAGACCTATACAGGTAACTCTAACTCCTGGTTCTGCATGGCCTCAGTGTCTCTCACCTGACCGTTCCTCCGTCAGTGAATGCCTCCGTGTCCGGTGCATTTCTTACCTCCTGACCTCCGGGAGTGCCGCCACTCCAGAGCCAGGGCCTCCCTCCGGGGCTGCCGGTGCCGTGCCCAGCGCGGGGGGGTGAGGATGGAGCCTGTGCCCGGGGGTTGCTTGGTTCCCTGGGCCTGGCCCATCCGCCGGGGCACCGCTCCATCCCAGCGCGGGGCAAGGCCTCGGTACCGCCCTGGGACAGGTTGCCATCCTTTGGAAAACAGGGCAGGACAAGTCACCTGAGTGCGAAGGAGAGAGGTGGGGTGCCTCTGGCCTTTGCGAAATTCTGGATTTTTAGCTCTTCTGGAGATAAATTGGAACGGCTGCCTTGATCTTTTATTTCCCTGGGGCATTTATAAAGGTGGGTTTTTCAGCAGCCAACCCACCTTATAAAAAGAAAACTAGACAAACTCATTTTTCTAAAGTTTGCTCTGAAGGTTCAGCTGTAAAATTCAGGAGATACAAACTAATAATTATTAGTTTGTAAAGTTTCTTGCCTGTTTCTGCCTTATGAAATGGAAAGCCATAGATGTCCCTGCTGTTCCCAGAGAAACACGGACTGTCCTGCAGTTTTCTGGAAGTGTGGCAACCCTTGGAAACTAATACCATAACTATAATACTGTAAGGATAGTTCCAGTTCTTTCCCAGAAAGTCTGACCAGTTCTTTGTTTTCTCTCCTCTCTCCCTTCCCTCTCCCAGTTTTTTCAGAGGCCTCAGATCCAGCCTCCAAGAGCCACCATCCAGAACAGCAGCCCCTCCATCCGTCCCGGAGCGCAGACCCCGACTGCCGTGTACCAAACCAACCAGCACATCATGATGGTGAACCACCTGCCAATGCCCTACCCGATGCCTCAGGGCCCCCAGTACTGTATCCCACAGGTAAATCCAGCTTCCAGGCACCTGAGCTGCACAGCAGCCTTGGCTCCACAGGGGTTGTCTCAGGACCTGCCAGGAGCAGGCAGGGAGGTGTCTGTGTGAAATCAGGCTGGTAGTTGCATATCATGTGCCAGGGCAGGTTTAGATTAGATATTGGGAAAAATTCCTTCGTGGAGAGGGTGATCAGGCATTGGCAGAGGCTGCCCAGGGCAGTGCTGGAGTCCCCATCCCTGGAAGTGTTCAGACAATGTGTGGATGTGGCACCTGGAGATGTGGTTAGTGGTGAACAGGGTCGTGGTGGTGATGGGCTCGGTGATCTTAAAGATCTTTTCGAACCTTAACAATTCCATGATTCTGTGATTCCCAAAGCTGTAATTAACCAGCTGGAGGATCAGGTCCCTGTTGATCGGGGGGGCTCAGTTACAGGTTGCCCAGGTCCTTGTAAAGTGATGGTTGGTTTTGTCCCCCCAGTATCGTCACAGTGGCCCCCCGTACGTCGGGCCGCCCCAGCAATATCCTGTGCAGCCACCAGGACCAGGACCCTTTTATCCAGGCCCAGGTCCTGGAGAATTCCCCAACGCCTACGGTAAGTTCTGTGTGGAGACTTCTTACAAAGTCTTTTCTTGGTGTGTTTTTCTGTTGTCAAGCTGAAGATTTGTAATAACAAGCTGGATTAGCGTTTGTTTGAACTTCAAATAGCTGCTAAATTTGGTGGTGTCACAGCCCTGATTATTCACTCCTGAAAAATCCCAGAGCATTGTTTGTGAGAGTGTGTCAGGAAGGGCTGCAGCTGCCCAGGATCGCCTGTGACCAGGAATGGGGCTGTTTGTTAGTCCCTGCTCAATCATTGTTATTTATTAAGGTATTGTGAGTACATCTGGCAGTCCTGGTTTTCACTGTGCCCTGCCCTGGGAATGCTCCAGCATTAACAGCAGTTAACAGTTCTCATCCCAGCATTTCTGGTGTGTAGTGGGGGATAAGAACAAGCCATGGGGGGTTTTCCCTGGATTTGTGCTGCAGAGATAATTCAGTCCGGTGGAAGAGTCTGTAACCCCTGCATAGGCCAAAACTCGGCCTTTTCATGCATTTGGTCACTCACTGCTCCCTGCCCACTCACATTCTGCAACCTAGTGGGGGCAGAGATATTCTCAGCCTCCCATGGGAGTTCTCTGTTGGAATTTCGGAGCCTTGGGGTGGCTGATTCCCTTCCAGGCTGAACAGTAAGAGCCCTGCTCCCTTGGCAGCATTGCAGGTTTGCCCTTCACACACACAGATCCCTTGGGAAGGAGAAAAACCCAGTAGCTGCCCTGTGTATCGTTCAGAAAGGTCTCTTATTTTTCCTCTTTTCCTTCTTTCTTTTATTTATTTGGTCTGTGTGGAACTCATGGGAATCATTGAAAGGTTGCCATAAAGCCTTTGAACCTGGTAATGCACCTTGAGAATAGGAGAGAGGGTAATTACAGGGCAGCTGCTTCCTGGTGGTTGATCCTAGAGAAAATAGAAGAAATATTGCAATGGCTCTTCTAATCTGATCCACTAGATGAGGAAATTGCCCAGTGTTCCTCATTTTTTGTGCTGTTACAGGTCTGCTCTCTTACTTCCTGCTTGCTTTGTGCCATTTATCTGCCTTCACTCCTGTAATTAGGAAAAGGTTCATTTCCAGCTGCTTTCCTCTCCTGGAAGCTCCTGGTTTCTTGCAGAGAATCTTGGAATCTTTCAGTCCCAGCTTTAGGTTGCTGCATCTGTGGAGCATCAGTGGGTGAAGGCAGAGCTCTCTGTCCTGCAGAGTTTCCCAGGCAGGGAAGGTTTACCCAAGGGTTTGCCTGTGCTTATCCTCTTTTCCCTCCTGTCGCTCCCTTGCTGTGTGTGGGGACTGGGAGCGCTCAGTCTCTCACCAGGTGCTGCCAGGTTTGGGGAACAGCTAAATCTGCAGTCCAGGCACGGATAATGCTGCTGGCACTGCCTTTTCCATAAACCACAGGGTTTGTAGCCCGTGTGGCTGCTGGATATCAGAATCATTGCAGTCTGGGAGGACCTAAAGGAGGTGATGAGGGAAAATCCAATGGAAGACAAAACTTGTGAAGATGGAAAGTGCAATTTTTTAACTCAGTTTTGCAGTTTATAATTTTTAACTCAGTTTTGCAGTTTATTATATATTTATCAGGGAGTTTCTGTACAACATTGGGAAAGAGCTTGAAATGATGAGTGGGTAGGAGGGAGAATAAAAGTTGGGTGCTGGAGAACTGGAAGGGATCAAAGGCAGGGAGCAGAGCAGAGAGTGTGGCACTGGCAAAGGCACTTGGCCTGTCACAGAAGCTGTTTCTTCCCAGAAATTACTCTTTTCAGGATTTGGGTTTTTAAGATACTTTTCCTAAAGGGAGAGTCATTTCCTGCGTTCTGCTGGAGCTGCTTCTCCGGCAGGGGTCACATTGCAGGTGATGTGCTTAGGTCTGGTTTCTAGGACAGTACAAATGAAGGGAATTCACACATTGCAGGATCCCAGGCTCCTCCTGTTCCCTCACCTTACCCAGGCTCTGCTTGGACACTTGCTCAGCAGGAGGGTTCATAGAATCATGAAATCCCAGGGTGGTTTGGGTTGGAAGGACCTTAGAGCCCATCCAGTCCCACCTTCCACTATCCCAGGGTGCTCCAAGCCCTGTCCAGCCTGGCCTTGGACACTGCCAGGGGTCCAGGGGCAGCCACAGCTGCTCTGGGCAATAATTTTTGATTCCCAGCCTGCAGAGATGCTGGTGGAGACTTTGAGGCCAGATCTGCAGTGGCTCTGCTGACCCTGACACTGAAAACGAGACATTTCTTGAGTGATTCAGCCCAGCCAGGAGTGTCATTTGGGTTCCTTGATGCCATGCAGTGCTCTCTGCTTTGACAGGGAGCACTTCCCCCTCTGAGGATGCAGACAGGGAGCCTGCTCCGAGCAGGAGCTTTCCAGCTCTCAGCAGGAGGAATGCATCCTTGGAAGTTGCAATTCAGGCTCTGCTGGGCTGGTTTAATTTGCTGTCTTGGATTTCGCTGTTTGCCTGAGATGGCAGTGACCTCCTGGTTGGGTTGCAGACACAATCCAGATTTTCATTCCCAGTTAAAGGTTAGTTCAGCTGAAGAATAGATCAAATTGCTCCAGAGGCGAGTGCAAGCACTCAGTTCATCCAGCATCCGTGCCTAAAGGGGAAAACACCCAGCAGCACCTTATGCATTCCTCTGCCACCTGATCCATGGGCAGGAGGCAGCTCTGCTCTGCCACCTTGATCTCTGGCATGGTCTTAAAGCACTTGGTTGTTTATTGAGCCACTCTCATTCCATACAGAAAACCATGATGAACCACACTGGCTGTTAGGGATGTGATCAGCACCATGGTGTAGTTCTGCACTAATCGCCGTGGTCGTGCTTTTTGTGTGTTGCAGCATGAGAACATTGCTTGTAATTAAATTTTCTGGTTATGCTTCCAAATAGGTTGCAGTTGACCTTGCAAACCGTTTGTATTGGTTAGACTGAATTTTTGTACAAAGGCAGAAACCCCCTGATAAGCCAGCAGCAAACCCAGCAGAAAACCTGCTGTTTGTCAGGCAGGAGTCCAGGGATGGTCCTGCGGTACCTCTGTGGTGTCCACAGCCTCTTGGAAATGGATGATGCACATGGTCAGTGTTTGGTCATGGAAATCAGATAAGAAACAGTGACTGAATCTCTTGTCTTGATGGAGCTTCGGCTTCTGCTTAGTGGAAGTGGGGCACAGCAAACGCAGCATTCCCAGAGGGATGTTGGAAGTCGTGGCCAGCTGTACCTCCTGTGCCTGGTTTTCTGTCGTGAGCAATCAAACTGACCTTGTCCCTCTGGTTTGTGTCGTTGGCTGCCCCAGGAACGCCCTTCTACCCCAGCCAGCCCGTGTACCAGTCTGCTCCCATCATTGTGCCTACGCAGCAGCAGCAGCCGCCGCCTGCCAAGAGAGAGAAGAAAACGGTGAGTGAGGCACTGAGAGACTCAGCCCCGGGGCTCTCCTGGGCGGGACGTGCAAGGACATGAATAATGTTCTTAGGATCAAACCTGAGCTTTACCTTCCCTGGAGGCCCTGGCACAGGGTGCCCAGAGCAGCTGTGGTTGCCCCTGGATCCCTGGCAGTGCCCAAGGCCAGGCTGGACGGCGCTTGGAGCAGCCTGGGACAGTGGAAGGTGTCCCTGCCCATGGACACAGGATGAGCTTTAAGGTCCCTTCCATCCCAAACCAGCCATTCTGTGGTTCCCAAAGAGATTAGGTGTAATTAAACATTGCACAGTGCTGCAATGGTGCCTTATTTTCCATTTTTCCATGGGCACTCCCCACTCTGAGTTTGTGACATCTCAGCCAATCAAAAAGGAAAAGAATTTTGCTGGTTTTAAATAAACACAAACAAAAGCAGCATGGTCTCCCCAAGCCTGGAATCCTCACCTGCCTGTGCTGCTGCTTAAGAGTGTTCCCAAAGAGCCAGGTGGGAATGAGTGAACTCAGTGGTTTGGGAGAATGTTGGGAATTGGTCCAAAGTGAGAAATTAGAAATTACTGGATATTATGCCCCGAAAAAGGTGGAAAACCAGTAAGTTGTGGACATATTCAGGCTTGAAAGAACCTGACCACATTATGAAAGTGGGTTTGGAGAGCACATTCCCTCTCTTTCCAGTTCAAAGGGGGGAAATTTGACAGAGGCAGATGAATGGAATTTAAACCCATCTACAGGTGGATGGTGGGGAGCAGTAAAGGTATAAAGGGTGAATGTAAGGTTTAACCAGGAAAAGATGATGTGGACTTGAACCTGTGAATGGATCATTTGTAAAGGACTGAAAAGGAAAGGACTGAAAAGGAAATTACAGCAGTATTTGTGTGAGAGTGTTTTGGAAGCGTTAAAAGAACACTTTCCTGGGGGTAGAAAAGAATAAAGGGACTTGGACATGTCTCAAAATGCAGAATATTTGTATCTCTGGAGTTTTGAGGATGATCTGGGGTGACACTTGATTTGGGAGACCGGAAGAACTGAACAATGTGTGAGCTGTGCTCGCAGGAAAGGCCTTTTTGGTGGCTGCTCTCAGCAGCTTTTTTGTCACCTCTTCAGTCCCCAGGAGTCTCTTTTCAGCATCCCAAACACGACATGCCCAGATCTCCGATGCCATTGAAATGCAGAGCTGATCAGACACGCTCAGCTGGGATTAAGGCAGTTCCATGCCAGCCGAGCTGAGTTCTTTGAGGCAGAAAAGGGATTTTAAATGCCCGAGATGCTTCTTTCTGAATGTGCTGTTTCAGTTTGGTAATTGGTGTTGTAACTGGAGAAATGAGAAAAATTAAAGTTAAATGTATTAATGTGCACACGCCCACATCCACCATGAGTTGATTTGAGTACTACAAACTTCCAGTCAGGGAAATCTTGTTTTGATGCCGTTGACTCTGTGTCAGGGGGAGGAGAGGGCAGGAGTTGGTGCCAACTCTCAGGTCCTTGTTGCTGTGGTTAATGAAATGTTTTAGCAGAAAACCTCCATCAGAAATAAGAGAGGACCAGACTCAACATCTTGAGTACAGTGTGTGTGTTTGTGTGTTCACAACCCAGACTGAATCCCACCAAACCGAGTTTGGCAAATCACAGAACCCTTCTGCATTAGGATTTTATAGCCCAGAGTCCCGGAAGGGTTTGGCTTGGAAGGGACCTGAGAGACCATCCAGTCCCACCCCCTGCCACGGGGCCATTGCAGGGTGGCTCCCAGCAGAGCCCTGCCCTGGGAAGGGTGGTGATGTCTCTGGGTTTGCTCAGAGCTGTTTGCTTGGACTTCTGCGTGGAACTTGTCTCGAGTTCGGCCAAGAGCTTTGGAGAAGCTGGGCAGACACACAGAACTCTGTCTTTAGGGTTATCAGGACCTCCAGTTCTTACGCTGGAGATGAAAAATTCTGTTTCCCATTATCCCAGACATCCTGGCTCTTCCCCCCGTTCAGGGACATGGATTGGCTCAAGTGTCAGTTGAGGATTCAGTGAGTGTTCTGGAGCGGTTTATTTTGGAAAATATTTTTTTCTTCCTGTTTTGGGGCTGTGAAGAGACTCAAAAATTCCACTTTTTTCCTGAATGCTGCAGAGTTTTACAGGACTTGAGTTTGTTCTTTCGGTTTCCCTTTCCTCCACTCAGTATTTTTGTTTGATTCCCTCTGCTTTGGTGGAACTTGGGACTGATTTGCTGATTTGCTTTTTCCCTTTCCCAGCAGCTGGGTTGGCAAGGTCACCGAGTTCCCTGTTAGGGTAAAACACAGCCTTTTCTCCATTCTTGCCCTTTCTACCACTGTGGAAAGCTTAGCTTAGCTCTGTACCTAAGCTGTCTCCCAAGTTTTCTCAGTTGCAGGAGACTCACGTTCCAGCAGCAGAGGCTGTATTTTGAGTTACAGGGTGCACGTATTTAGACTGAACTGGTGTGGTTGATGATTAAATTAGGTTTTGATTAAATTAGGTGTTGATGAAGGGATGACATGCCGTGCATTCCAAGTCATGGAAACAAGCCACATCCCCGTGTTCCTGCTGAGCCCCAGCTCGTCCCAGAGCGTCTCGTGCTGGCTGTGATGGGAGCACGTGCTCCCCACGCTGCCCTGCACGAGGGCAGCGCTGACAGGAGCACTGTGGGAGTTATTCCTGTGTTACTACTGCAGTCCTTTCAATCCTGTAGATCCGAATCCGGGATCCAAACCAGGGGGGCAAGGACATAACAGAAGAAATCATGTCTGGAGGGGGCAGCAGGAACCCCACCCCCCCCATCGTCAGACCCACCTCCACCCCGACTCCGCCTCAGGTAAGGAAGGGCCGCTCTCCTCCCCCTGACCTCTGCTTTGCCTCTCCCTCATGCCTCCAGCCACACCTCTCACTGTCTCAGACACCTGCATGCTCCTCAACTATCAGTATTCTTCAGGGATTCGTTTTTCCCAAGTTTGGTCATTTTTAGCAGTCCATAGCTTGGCAATGTGGAGCCTCAGTGCTGCTGCACATTTGCCCTCCCTGGTTTTGTATCAGCAGTAGATTTTCAGAGTTTTTCAGAGTTTCAGTGTTAAACGAGGAGCCAAAATATCTGTGGGAAACGAGGTACCTCTGTTAAGTGTTGTGCACCTGAGGAAAGTCCATGTCATGCAGGTGATTGATTAGAGACCCTCAGTTGCGTCACTGTTCTTTCTGCCTTCGTGGAGCTGTTTTAGAGTCACCAGAAGATCTGGAGCTCGGGAGTTTTCTCACAGAACTGTGATAAATTTATCACAGATTTGGTTTCTGGGTATTCAAACGTAAAAATTTTCTGATGAGAGAAAAATTGTAAATATCCCTTTTTTTTTCTGTAGCTCCTAAATCCCTTCCCATCGTACACCTTTGAGTCTGACCCCTTTAAGTCCCTGGTTAGAGGTCAGGAGGGTTCTCCTGGTGGTGGCTGAGCTGTAGAGCAGAGCTGGTGCTGGGATGTGATTTCTTCTTCCACGTTCTTCCCTGTTGGGTTGGATGTCACCAGGTTTTGGCAGCTTTTAGGTGAAACAGCTTTTCCTGAGCTCAAACCTTCCTCTCCCCTCCGTGTGGGAGTAGATTTTCTGCTGGAAGTCCTGTGCTGAGGCAGGAGCACAGCCGTGTCTGGGGACACTGGTTGTGCTGGAGTGGGAGCTCGGGATTCCAGGGAGATGTAACTGGGATCACTGAGGTGAAGTGAGAGCCTGGCCTGCAGATCCCTCCCTGAGACCAGCAGGATTTCAGCTTTCAGCCGTTCCCAGCTCAGTCAAATCCTTGTGTCACCTGAAGGCACCACCTTGTGCTTTTGTCACCGGTTTTCTCCTCCGCTCCCCGTCGAGGACAAGCAGCAGCAGAGCACCAGTTAAACTTCTTTGCATCAGAGAAGACAGTAGAGATGCCAAATGTGGGAATCTTGGTGAGATATCTCCCCATTTCTTCTTGCTCCCCGACTTTCCCCATTGGAAGTGGGAAGAGTTGGAACCAGCCAGGATTTCCTATGGTATTCCCACAAGTGCAGCAAATCCAGGCACTTACCTGATCATTTCTACATTCTGAAATCTATTTTAAGGCACTACAATTAAGTCAAACAGAAGGAAATAAATGTGTTTCAAGAGGAGGTTAATAGGCCTGAATTCTGATCAGCTGTAATTTATATGCAGAGCACAGCAGTGATGTCCAATCATCTCCTCCAAGGTATGCAAATATTCCATTGTTTAATATCCAGCCTTCGTTTTGATTAGGTGCTTGGAACCACTTTTGGTAATCACAGAAGAGCTCTGAAATTGGGCTCGCCAGAATAAGTTCATTAGTGTAACATAACTGAAAATTTAAGCCCACTTAAGCCAGGAAATTCAGCGTTATTGTCCCAACAGCTTCTCTAAATCAAGTCTTCAGAGCACGTTTAATATCTTGGGTGAAATTAAATCGTGCCTTAATAACTGTGCTCAGGAATTGCAGTAGTGGGGGTGTTACTGTTTTGAACAGGCTTGAGTCAGTAAATTTTCAATATTCAGCCATAACTTTTGAAATGCTCCTGACTTGGGGCAGCTCCTGGGAGAGTGCAGGAGGAGCAGAGCTGCTCTTGTTTGTTCCAGCCCTCTGCACCAAACCCTGCTCACCAGGGTGCTCAGGGAGATTCACCTGGTTGAGCACTCAAAATGTGAGTGTGCAGCCTCAGGGCTTGACAAGGCAGCATCAAAGTGACTCCCAGTCCAATGAGATTTTAGAATTACAGCAAATTCTAATAAAACTTCTTTCTCTGAATCTGTTATCTCATTATTTAAATGACACAAACACAGAGGAAGAAACTTCCTCAAGAAGTGCTAGAGACCAGGCCCTGTCCCAAATTCTGCATTTGAAAAAGAAACCCTTTTATCATAATAATAATAATAGTTTCCAATTTTTCATTTCTTCCTTTAGATTTGAATTACTCTATTAACTGACTCAAACCAAAACTTTGCTAACACAAGCCCAAAGCATCCTCTTTTCTCAGTAGATTAAGTGCTGAACATCAAAAAGTTATTGGAATTGTGCTTAACATCAAAAAGTTGCTGGAACTGTGCAGAAGATGAGCGTTGCTGCCAAGATGAGCTGCGTGGTTTGAGCCATTTCTGTACTTTTTACTCAGCGTCGCTGACCAAAAAGTGCTTTAGGTGGAGTTTCCCCAGGGCCTCTACAGTGTATTTCAATTGCTTTTGAGCAGGTAAAGTGCTGTGAAGTTCCTGCAGGAGCAGCTGGAGGCACATGGAGATACGATTTATCCATTTCTAGCAGGACATGATTTTCACTCTATTTTTGCTGGGAAGAGAAAGGAAACCCCAGGCCAGAGTCTGATCGTGGTATTTCCTCAGCACTGGCTTCCACTGAAGAACACTTTTTAAAGAGTAAATGCTCCTGTTTTCCTTGCAAAACTCTTCCAGGTCTCAGTGAGTTTGTCAGAGTTGTGTTTGCTCAGTGTCCAGGCCGTGGTGGGGTAGAACAACCCAGAGCAACCTTCGGAGCATCATAAATCAGGGGAGCAATTTTCAGTGGGATTTTTTTCCTAAAAACTCTCTAAATCCTCCATTTTGCAGCTGCAAGGCTCAGTGCATAAGGACCATTTATTCATTTGCAATAACATTCTCACAAAATAGATGAGTGTTTTCCCCATTCCTTAAGGAAATACATTTCCTGACCCAAGAAGTTTCTGGGCTCACAAGTTTCTTCTTCATTGGTCTCCTTAGGTTCCTGTGGTTCTTATCACAGTTTCCTTTTCCCCCACTGATTTAATCCATAAGTTTTCTTACAAAATGAAAGTCCTGATCACTGAGGCGAGGGGAAAGTGTTCTTGAAACCTGCTCGTTTGTAAAGCTGGGTTTTCTTTGGCTTCTTCCCTTTTGCTGGAGGCTGGGCTGCTTCTTCATCTGTTCTCCAGTCAGTCTGTCAGGGTCATTCCTGGAAGGGCAGCAATCCCAAGTAAAGCTTCAACCCTTCACCCCTACTTAAATTTTCATTCTTATTTTTCCAGATGTGCTTTTTCCTGGTCTTCCTGAAATGGTGAAAAAAAGTGTCTTGGAGATAATTCCTTCTTTATCCTGCGCTGTTCAGATGCAATAGGCAAAATGGTGGAAATGGGAGGGAAAAACAGAGTCCCGGGAAGAGATGGAGGTTGCCAGAGAGTTTCTTTTTATAGGGGAATAAGTTTTGTGTGGATTTCTGAGAGCCTGTCTGAAATCAGGAATTAGGCACCTGTGTCTTGGATACTCTGCTGTGTTTGGATTGATTAAAAATTCCTTTTCCTGTAGATGTTCAGAGAAGTTCATGGATGTGGAACTGGGTGAGAGCAGACACCTTCAGGGAGCTGCCTGGCTTTCCACTTGGGATTAAATTAAATTAAAATTTAGCCCCCTTTTCTTCTGTGCCTGGTCCCTGGTGTGTATTTCAGGGCATTTTGTGGCCAGCTGCCTTGCCCTGCCCGTGTTTGCTCCAACAAATGTCTCACCTTCGAGTCTGGTGCAATAGCTTGGTCTTCCTTAAATTCTGAGACTAAATACAAAGGATTTTATCAAACTTTCTTGAACATAAGTGAAGTGTTTGGTAGGAGATAATTAAAATATGTGTCTGCCACAGGCTGGGGCTCCTTCAGTCTTCCTTCAGTCTTTGCAGGTCTTTTTGTTTTGTTCTTCCATACAGAACAATCCGTGTTCTTTGGGAATCTGCTCCTCCTGCTCTCTCTCAGGTTGCTGCCCAGCTGAGTTTATTCTCCTCTTGCCCTGCGAGTCCCACCCCTCAGGCTGCTTGTAGGCAGTGCTGGGGGATTTTTTCATCCAACCACGCTCAGTCTGGGATGATTTTCCTGCTGGGATAACGAGTGATGTGTGTGCAGAGGCATCTCTCCACCATTCATCCTGTCCTGCACACATCAGCTTTTGGTAAATACATGGAGGAGTAAATAAATAGATTTAGATTTCTAAGGAGGCTGAGATAATGGATTGGTTGAGAAAAGAGTCAAGTCCCAAAAGTGAGCTTAATTCACAGAGAGATCCAGGAGCCTTGGCATGTGTCCTGCGTGGAGGAGCATTCCTGCAGCTCCTGGAAGAAGTGCCGGGAGAGCAAAGCGTGTTGATAACTGTGCTGTGCTGTCCCTTCCTGGCTCTTCTTAGCAGTGATCATCCTTTTCCCCTTTTCCTGCTGCCTTTCCCTCCCTTTCCCATGCACTTTTTGGATGTATCCAATTGACCTGTGTATCTTTTCTCTTCTTTTTTTCTCTTTATTCTCCCTGCCTTTGGTTTCTCCTCTCTACCCTACCCTATCTCATCTCCCCCCTTGCCTCTGCTCCATGTTTTTATGTTCCCAGGCTCACCCTGTTGTCCCTCCCCCCCAGCAGGTGCCCAGCCAGGTGCCCGAGCCCGTTCCCGCGGCGTTCGGAGCCGTGGAGAGCTCCCACCCCTCTGGCAGCGCCCCCGGCACCGCGGCCCCCGCCTCCAAACAAGGTCGGTTCATGGAGATTTCCTCCCTCATTATTTTGAATCATTTATTTTTTCCCTTCCTTTCTTGTTTTAGTTGGAATATTTTTGGCAGGGAGGCCAGCAGGCAGCAGAAATAGGAGGGGAGGAACTTCTCTTCCTCCAGTGGAACATTTTAAGTGTGTTGCTAAGGGAATTAATTGGAATTTGCTAATGTAGAACTGGTTAAAAATAATTGTCTTCAAGCTTCTGTGTCCTAAACGTTGTTTCAGAGCACACAGAAGGATGAAACTCCTCTCACCCATGTACCATCCTCCAGAAACCAGCGTGTTGTCAGGGAAGTGCTGTAGCCAGAGAGACTTTGGATCATTTGGATAATTAGCCACAGCAGTGGCATGGATCCAGAGGATCATATGGCTTCCCCAGAGCTACTTGTGTGTCCAGTCCTGTAGGAATGGGCAACATTAACTAGGAAGAAACCCATTAGTGTGCAAAGTGTCTCATAAAGCCCATAGCAGGTTTTGCTGACTTTGGTAAAAATGGCACAGATGGAAAAAGTTTCTTAAAATTCCATTTCCTTGGACAACACTCTCAGGCACAGGGTGGGATCCTTGGGGTGTCCTGCACAGGGCCAGGAGTTGGACTCGGTGATCCTGATGGGTCTCTGCCAGCTCGGGCTGTTCCATAATATCCATTGGAAGGGAGATTTGTTAAACTGTTCAGGGCATTGTCCCAGGAGGCCGACGGAGCAGCCCCAGGCTGTTCCCACACTGGAAGCTGCGGTTCCTGATGTGTGTCCACAGAGGGGTGCTGGGGTACAGACCTGACACCACCATTTGCTTCCCAGTTTTAGCCAGGGCATCCCGGCCTCCTGGGCTCTGCCTGGAGCGATGTGTGCAGGGAAGTCCTGGAGGGCTGAGATCTTTTATTTCAGCGTATCCAGAGTTGCGGAATCACCAAGGTTGGAAAAACCCTGCGAGATCTTTGAGTCCAGGCATTATCCCAGTGCTGCTGTGTTCAGCCCTAACCATGTCCCTACGTGCCACATCCACAGAATTTTTTTTAACACTTTCAGGGATAGTGGCTCCACCACTGCCCTGGTCAGTGCCTGGCCACGCTTTCTGTGAAGGAATTTTCCCAAAATCGAACCTGAACCACCCCTGGCACAACCTGAAGCCATTTCCTCTTGTCCTGTTGTGTGTTCCCTGGAAGAGGTCTGCTAGAGGAAAACCAAGCCCCAGGGGAGCACAGCTCTAGAAGAGGGGACAAACCAACATCTCTGGTGCTGCAGATGTCCTCGATCCCAGCTGCAGCATGGTCACTGCTGGGAAGCCAAGGATGGTGTCTCTGGGGTAGCTCTTAACAGCCACAGCGTGGACATCAGGGTTTCCCTTTTCCAGTGCTGTGCCTCTGAACTGCTGCAGTGTCTAGAAGTTGGTTGTAGAAGGCTGAAAAGGGACCTTTTGGGGATGGTCTGGTCCCATCTCCCACTTAAAGGCAGGCTGTGGCTCTGTCTAGATGTTGGTGCACCTTCGGTGTCCCCAGTGTCACCTGAACAAGGCGTGGGTGGCTCTGATGTCCTTTGGCTCCACTGTGGCTCTGCTGCCTGAGCTCCCTTGGCTGTTTGGTGCTGCCCAGCCCTGGCACAGCTGCTCTTCCCTGTCTGTGTCCCCTCTGCCGACATTCCCGAGTCCCTCTTGCTGCCAGGGCCATCCTCTGAGCACACCACGGTGCTGGTGGCACCGGTGACCTCTGCCGTGCACGTGCCCTCGGGGGAGAGCTGGGGCTGAGCTGTAAAGCCCTGGAATCACAGAACATCTCCAGCCACAAGAGACCTGTAAGATCACCAGGTCCAACCTCCTGCTCCGCACAGGACCACCTACCACTAAACCGTATGACCAAGAGCTCCTTGAACTCTGATCTCTGAAAATCCAGCACTTTCTATCACAGTATTTCATCTCTGTGTATGAAAATGTGGATTTCCAGGACAAATGGGTGTTTTTCCTCTTCTCTCTCTCCTTAACTTAATCCCTTTGTAGGCAGCTGTGAGTAAACTGGAAGTAAGTGTGTTTATTTAGTTACACAGCTCTGACAGTGCTGGTTTAAACATAAAGCAGGGCTTGACTGGGATTTAACACCAATGAGCATCCCTGTGTTTATCTCCGTTCCATCCCAGAAAGAGTCAAACATTTGTTCCAGTCCAAAAATTGCTAAAGAGCACATTTATGTAAGCACTGCAGGGAAAGCCCTGGAATAGCACCCAGAGCATTGGGCCCTGGCCGAGGGGGGCAGAGCAGTGTTGGGGTTGGTGTCAGTAATTGATAGACCCCATTAACAATATTTAAACTGAACTGATGACTTTGGGGGGCACATCTGTCCAGAAATACATGCCAAGGTATCAAAACGATGTTGGGGGATTTTTGCTTCCAGCACAAAAGCAGTGACAGGTAGGGCTGCATGGCTGAGCGTTCACTGAAACCAGGATTGTTGTTTCTCCAAAGTCCCCTCTGCCATGTTCGTCCTGCGGATCGGATCCTCCCTGTGCCCTTCCTCTCCTGTGCTCATTTGCATCCATTGAAGGTTGGAATGAGGCTTTCTTTGTGGTTCTGTGATAGCCAGTGCTGCTTGTGCAGCTGTTGGTAACTGTGAGCAGCATCCGGCCGTTCGCTGGGCTCGGGTCGGGAATGGGAACGGAGCCGTGTGCTCTGCCAGCAGACCAGGATCTGCAGTCCCTGCTGGCTTGGTCTGGAAGTCATCCCTGAGGCTGGATTTGGATTGCATTATTTATATCCTTGGTTGGTTTTTTTTTAAAGACAAGGCTTTGCATTTCATAGAATCCCAGAATGGTTTGGGTTGGAGGGACCTTAAAGCTCATCCCATTCTGACCCCGCTGCCATGGCAGAGACACTGGTCCAGGTGTTGGAGTTGCTACTTCAGTACCTTGAAAAATCACATTATTGAAGTGCAAGTTCTGGTTCCCGTAGATGCCCCTGGTGTGTCCGTACCAGCCAGGCTGCCAGAGGGGGGATACTGCTGGAGAATCCAGGTCAAGCCAGCGGCCGAGCCTGCGGAGCCTGGCTGGAGGCCAGGCTGGTGCAGGAGGTGCAGTGGGATAGAACTGCATGGAATCACATTTATTCCGCTTGCAGAGGTTCAGGGGGATGTTTGGAGTAGTATTACCTTCTTTTTAAACCTCTTTCCAAATCCTGCAATGTATCAGACATGGAGAATGTACAACATAGTTTGTGGAAGGCAGATTAATATCAGACCCCGGAGTTTGGAAAGCTCCAAAGCCCCTCTGCTGACACTGACTCAGTCCCGGTGCCGCCTCGTGAGCGTTTGCATCAGGACAAAAGATGGAAAAATGGCAGCGAGCCCAGCAGTTATTGTCAGATAAACACCACAGAGCAGGAACAAATTCCTGTATCCAGTAAAATCTTCCTCATCCACTGCCCTGGCCAGTCTGTGCCACTGGGACCACCCAGCAGCCTGACAAAGGCTTTTCCATGAAGGAGGCAGCAGGGTCTGTCCCACTGGGTGTGTGAAAAAATCTTTAAGGAGTAATTTTGCAGAAATTGTATTTATCAGGAAATTTTAAAAAATATCTCCTGATACTTCCCCTGGAGCAGCCAGCATTTCCTGTAAATACTTTCTAAATTTAACGTGAGGAATGATCTCAGCGTATTTAGGAAGAGGGATCTGGTCCAGTTGGGATGAATTGCGTTGATTTTTGTTTTCCCTCCCCAACTGTGAGTTGTTCACGTGACTCTCTGTAACAGTTGGCAGGGACGAGTCCTCCTGTGCCAGGACTTGGAGATTTGTTCTCTGGGATGGGGGTTCAAGTTCAGATTTGCTTCTCATTAGCCAAATCTGCTCCTCGTTCTCTGAAATCCCTCTCCAAATCACTTTTCTCTGGGATTTTGCACACACAGCCTGTGTCCGTGACGAGAACATTGGCCAGACAAGGTGTGGTTTGAAGGAAGGGAGTTAAACCTCTGGTTTCAAATGCAGCTGTGGATTTGTGCTGGTTTTATCTCTCAGAATGATTTTCTTAGCACTTCGGATGCATTTGGTTGGGGGTTTTTTTGAGCATTCTCCTTTGACTCGGGGAGAGAACATCCAGGCAGTTGTTTATAGCGAGCTGTAAATGTCAGGAATGCTCCAGGAGTTCCTGCAAAGGATGTTCCAGAAACCAGAGGTGACGCGTTTTCTGTTCCAAACCAGTTCCTGCATCCTTTTTCTTCCATGGAGCCTCCAGAATCAAAATCAGCTGTTGGGATGCTCTTTCCCATCTCTTTCTTCACTTGTCATCCTCCTCCAAAGCCTTGTCCCTGGGTGCCTCATTAAGTTGATAAACTACTGCTTTGGCCGTGGGCCTCTGTAACGCTGCTGGAGCTGCCGACGGCTGGAAGCCGAATTCAGTTCTGCTCCAGCTACTCCTAAAGGTGGGATTTTGTGCTCCAGGCAGTTTCAAATGGGTTGTCCTTCAAAAACCCTTTCCCTTCAGCTCAGCTGTTGAATAAGCCCCAAATGGAAATCCAGCAGAGCCAAACCTCTTGAGTTCTACCTGAATTTTGGTGATTTGGGGTTGATTGTGGCCTTTGACTTCCTAATCTGAAGAGCAAGTTTGTGCCTCTGGCTTTTCCAGAATTATTTTTGCTGGTGTGACAGTGTCCTGAAGGAGTTTAGTGTTCCTGCAAGATCCTAAATGATAATGGCTCATACTTTTGTAGAAAAGAAGTGGGAAGCAGCAGAGCTGCAGCAGAGCTTTAGGAGCTGCGTGATGGTTGTGGCAGGGACGGGATCACCAAGTCTGTTGCTAATCGTGGGATAAGTGTAGAGACTTCTTTCTGCATAAGATTTTGGGAGTTGTGTTGATACATTTCTTCCAAACATCTATTCCAAACCTCTCCTTTTTCAGTTTAACCCATTCCCCCTTGTCCTGCAACTTTTTGTCCATGTAAAAAGTTGCTCTCCTTGTTTTACAAGCCCCCTTTAAACGCTGGAAGGCTGCAGTGAGTCTCTCCAGATCCATCTCTTCTCAGGATGGCAGTGGTTGTATTTTCAAATTTGGATTTCAGGTGAGGTGCGGGGGCCTCTGGTGTCTTCCTCAGAGCTCCTTGGCAGAATGCAGGAATGGGAACCAAGGGAGCCAAGGCACTTTGCAGGAACATGGAGTTGCCTTGCTGTTGATGATGTTCTTTTTCTCCTTTCCCAGAAGAGAAGCCAAAACCTGATCCAGTATTAAAACCACCTTCTCCAGTCCTCAGACCAGAACCTACTGGGGAGAAGAAAGATCAAGCTGGGCAGACGACCGAGGCCCCCACCTCAGTGGAAACCCCACCAGAACTTCCTCGTGCTCCGTCACCGGCCCCGGCCGCTCCGGTCGCGGCCGTCCCCGCAGCTGCCGTCACCGTGTCCAGCAAACCCCCGCCCGCGGCTGACCCGGAGGACAAATGTGAGCTGGCCTCCCCCAGAGAGGAGGCAATGCCTACATCCAGTGCCACGCCCTGCACGGAGCCGGCGGCCCCTCCTGCGGCGGAGGAGCCCGGTGCCGAGGTGTGCGCGGAGCCCAGCAGCGCGGCAGCATCGCCCGGTGACGCGCCGGCGGCGGCCGGGCCCCTCAGCAGCGACACAAGTGGCACCAGGGACACGAGCAGTGCCAGGGACACGAGTGGCACCAGGGACACGAGCAGTGCCAGGGACACGAGTGGCACCAGGGACACGAGCAGTGCCAGGAACACGAG
>VZRR01005499.1:109428-154480 GCA_013398015.1 Oreocharis arfaki
GACACGAGTGGCACCAGGGACACGGGGGCCGCGGCCGAGCCCGGAGCAGAGCTGGCCCTGGTGGAAGCTGCACCATTGACTGTGGAGTCGGAGCCCCCCGAGGTGCCCCCAGCAGAGGTGGAAAGCGTGCCATCATCTCCCAGTGCTCCTCACGCTGCTCCCTCTCCTCCTCCCACCCCGCCTCCCACCCCGCCGACCCCGTCTCCTCCGGTTTCCGTTGCTGCTGTTACCACTACAACTCCTTCTCCACCTCCTCTCCCGTCTCCGAGTGCCCTCCCTGTTGTCCAGGGAGATTTAGAAGGAGAGGAGAGCACAAGAACTACTCTTAGCGAAGAGGTAAAAGATACTGAAAAGAAGGAAGAGACAGAAGCAGATGGGCAACTGGAGGAGAGCAGGGAGGCTCTGAGTGTGAACTCGAGCAAGAGTCCTGTCCCAGGTAAGCGTTGGGCTCTGTGGGCTCATGTGGTGGACTGGAGGATGAAGGAAAGGGGCTTTTTCTTCTTCTGACAGATGTTTCTGTTTCTATCAGCAAAAGAAAAAGCCCGGTGGTGCTGCATGGCTGCTGTGATTGTGAAATGCTGATCTTCGTTTGCAGGGGTAGAAATCCCTCCTGATTGTTCGTAATTGGTCACTGACTTGGATGCACGTCCCAGGCTGGGGTGGGCTCGTGCTTTCATGGCAGCACAGGGCTGGTGGAGGGGGAATGCAGAGCACACTGCCCTTCATGGAATCCCAGGATGCTTTGGTTTGGAGGGATCTTAAATCCCATCCAGTGCCACCTCCTGCCACGGGCAGGGACACTTTCCGCTGTTCCAAGGTGCTCCAAGCCCCGTCCAACCTGGCCTTGGACACTTCCAGGGATCCAGGGGCAGCCACAGCTCCTGTTCCCCCCGGGGTGAGCGCTCAGTCCAAGGATCTGTGGCTCTGGGTTTGGAGCCTGATTGACACTTGGACCCTGAAGCCCTTGGGATGAACCCGCTGAGCCAGCGATTTCCAGAACTGCTGGAGCGGGGTCTTCTCCAGCTGTAAAAATGTGTCACGGTGTTCCCAGGTGTGGGAAAACGAAATGGACCTTCACCCTCACCCAAACAGCTGACAGCCAGAGTCACCCCAGGGTCTCCCACCAGGGTCACCTCAGTGTCGCCCACCAGTGTCACCCACCAGGGGCACCTCAGTGTCACCTCAGTGTCACCCACCAGTGTCACCCCCCAGAGTCACCTCAGCGTCACACCCCAGGGTCACCCACCAGGGTCACCGCAGTGTCACACCACAGTGTCACCCACCAGGGTCACCGCAGTGTCACACCACAGTGTCACCCACCAGGGTCACCGCAGTGTCACACCACAGTGTCACCCACCAGGGTCACCGCAGTGTCACACCACAGTGTCACCCACCAGGGTCACCGCAGTGTCACACCACAGTGTCACCCACCAGGGTCACCGCAGTGTCACACCACAGTGTCACCCACCAGGGTCACCGCAGTGTCACACCACAGTGTCACCCACCAGGGTCACCGCAGTGTCACACCACAGTGTCACCCACCAGGGTCACCGCAGTGTCACACCACAGTGTCACCCACCAGGGTCACCGCAGTGTCACACCACAGTGTCACCCACCAGGGTCACCGCAGTGTCACACCACAGTGTCACCCACCAGGGTCACCGCAGTGTCACACCACAGTGTCACCCACCAGGGTCACCGCAGTGTCACACCACAGTGTCACCCACCAGGGTCACCGCAGTGTCACACCACAGTGTCACCCACCAGGGTCACCGCAGTGTCACACCACAGTGTCACCCACCAGGGTCACCGCAGTGTCACACCACAGTGTCACCCACCAGGGTCACCGCAGTGTCACACCACAGTGTCACCCACCAGGGTCACCGCAGTGTCACACCACAGTGTCACCCACCAGGGTCACCTCAGTGGCACCCACCAGGGTCACCCCAGTGCGGCACACCAGTGTCACCCACCAGCGTCACACCCCAGTGTCACACTCCAGTGTCACCCACCAGGGTCACCCCAGTGTGGCACACCAGTGTCACACACCTCTACCTGCCCACCTCTCATTAGGGATGCTTCTGCTTTTCCTTTGCAAAAGTCACATGTAAGCAAAATGTACAATTTACAATTTTAAATTTAAATTTTGCAGTTTACAGTTAAAAGTTCACTAAAAATTGCAATTTCTGAAACTGTGTTTTAAAACCCAGCCTGTTTCTCCAAGTGTTGTTACCTGCCTTTGGTTTCAGCCCTGTCACATCTCTAGTTTGGCACTGAATGGTTTTACACTCTCTGTTTCCTATGGAAAACTGCTTTTTTTGCAGGACTTCCTAGAGATTAAATCGTGGAAAAGAAGTTCAGTGATCAATTCCTTGTATTTGCTGCTGGAGGGGTGTAATGGGGGCTGCTCTTCACTCCCAGCAGTGTTAAAGCATCTCATGTGTCACGTTTTCTACACCCTGTTCTGCAGTTATTTCAATTCCTCGGAACTTGGTTGAGCTTGTTCAAAGAGGACAAACAGTCGGTTGTGATTTGGATCTTGTTGGTTTCATTTTTTTAAAGTAACATTTCACATAGGGGGGTTTTTAGTTTTTTCTTTGATAGATGGGAAATCTCAGGCTCTTGAATGCACTGAAAGGCTGAGGTTGGCCTGTTTCATGTTTGTGTGATGCTCAATATGCTGATTTTAAAATCCAGTATCTACAGATGAGAAGAAAGATCCCTTCACTACACCACCTATGAGGGTTTTGTCCTGTTAATCTTCTTCTATTTTTATTTCACTGCTCTGGCACTTGTTGTTCTTTCAATCCGAGCTGCTTCATAACCCAAATTAATTTTCTTACAAAGGAAAGGAGATATGGGACTCTGTAAATAAGGTTTTGCACAGGCAGGTTCCAGCTTTCAGTGTTATTGCTGGCTTTGTAATGGCCTGTAGTTTAAATTTTAAAAAAATTAACTTACAGTGTTTGGGCTTTTAATTATGCAGAAGATTAATTTTAATGCTGTAATGTCATTATGCTCCAGAGCACACATTAGCCAAGCCATTGGCTTTGGCAACAGGGAAACAAGGAGTTCTCAAGTCATGTAAAAGATGACTTGAAACTCAGATTTCTATTAAAAGCTCAGGGCTTCAAAGAAAGCACAACGCTCTCCAAGTGTTTTTTTGTGCTTTACCCCTGATTTAATGATCCTGAACTACTGCATTTCTCTGCCAGCCTTCTTTTCAGCAATGATTTTCCAATTCTTTCTTGGAGAGAGGAAGAGGGATTGAAATAACATCATCTGAGGCTGCCTGCTAATTCAGGAACGAGGAACAGCGTGTCTGCCATATACATTGGAAAATCCAGATGCTGACCCTCGGGAGCAAGGAGAAAGGGTTATATTGTTGTGTTTTTCTTGGACTAAGAAAAGTCCAAGAGGCCAAAAAGGCCGAGAGATTTTTTTGTGATCTCTGGAGTTAGAATTAAACCTGGGATAAGGGAAACTTCTCGAGCACGTGCTGGTAGCTGTGAGCTCTGTGACTTTGAGCAATATTTCTTTGGGGTTTTCAGCAGAATGGTGTTTTTATTGCAGAGCAGCTCGGCCACAAATCATCCCCCTGCTTTCCCTTTAAAGGGAGCCGAGCTGGGCTGACTGGGACAGTGCTGGGACCTCTCGGGATAATCTCATTCCTGCAGCAGTTCCTCCTCCGTGTCCTTTTCATAGCTATAACCTGGCCTGCCTAATTTTGGGAACGAGGCTTTCATCCCCTCCTCCCTGAGCTGCTGGGGCAGCACTGCTGAGGCTCCCGGGTGGATCCCATATTTTGCACTGGAGGTGGCAGCGTTTCGGGGATGAGCAAAGGGATTTGCCTGTTCCCGGGGTGTTTTACAGGACACGCCTTCTGTCCAACAGTCAGAGAAAGCAGACTTGGATTTTTTGCTCTGTTGAGCTCTGTCGTGAGAAAGAAAATATATTCAGACCCTTGAACATCTTTGTCCTGCAGTTCTTTTTTTACAGCTCAACAAAACGACTTTGCCAGTGATTGCAGGGAGAGGCCGGAGCTGAGTTGATCCAGGGGAACCTCCACTCCTCCTTTTCCACTGGCATTAGGTGTCCACCAGATTTCCAAGGTTAGGGGATTCTACTTGGAGCACCCTTGATGTATTTTACACTGAATTCTGCCTACTCTGAACACCCTCACAGAGAAGTTGGCAGCTTTAGTGGTTCAGTCTCTGTGTTTGTGAGTCGCTGGATCATCATTCCCTGCTCATCAGCATCACTGGTTGTGCTTTCCTGTGAAATGGGGAAGACTTGGTGGGTTTCAGAGCATTAAAGCACTGAGCAGAGCAGGATGTTGGACCCAGGGTGTGGTTTCTTGCTGCTGGCCGTGTTCCTGGCCGTTCCCCTGCCCACAGGGGACACGTTCCCCCTGTTCTGAGGGCACAGGTTGCGTTCCTGCCTCCTCAGGAATGGTTGCTTGGAGTTTTTAGGACAGGCACAGCTGTTATCTGCGAGGGGCAAGAGCACGTGCTTTTTAAAGTAATTAATTCCTACTCGTCTGCTCTGCAAGGAGAAAAACAGATTATCAAGAGAGGACCTGGGCGCTCCAATCCACACTAAAAACATCTCCCTGGCTGAAGTCATTGACGACTGTTGCTTCTTATTAAATTCTGGGGTTTCTGTAGCTACAGTGAGGGACCAGCACATTCCAGGAAACAGAACAGGAAAAACATTGTTGGAGTGGAATTTCTGCAGAAGAAGGTGCTACCGGAGACCCGAGGCCTTTGATGTCATCATTTTATCATGACTATTACAAGAAGCAAAGAGGAAAATAAGAGACTGATGTGTGTCCCAGGCAGAACTCCTTGGAACACAGGAAGCCAAGAGAACTTAATACACATGGAATTCAAAGGGCTGTTTCTTGCAGAGCTCGTTTATGAGACATATTTCTGGATTAAGTAGCCCAGCTGTGGCAAGTCCCAGAGTTTCTGAGCTGGGGAAGCTGTAATTGGAAATATCTTGGAGAAATTTCTCCAGCACCAAAACCTGGAGAGGCAGAAACATAAATCAGGTGTTGCCTCTTTCTTGATTTGCTGCCATAGCCACTGGAATATATTTTCTTTTCCATGAGCTGGAAGGCGATGGTGGGTCTTTGCTTTGGTCTTTCATGGCATGTTGGATGATAAAATAAAAACACAAGAGCTGGTATTAATTTAGGCTTCACAGTTGGCACCACATCAGAGAGGAGAGGCCTCGTGTCCCGCGGGATGGGCCGTGCGCTCGCTGGTGGGTAAATCCTGTGGGAAGATGTTCCACTGGGGAACGTGACACAGCTGCAGAATGGGCTGAGGGAGCGCCGAGCCTGTTGAGCAGATCCCTGCAGTGGTGGGGTTATTGCTGGGACTGGTGTCCAGGATAGTCTGGAATTAAGGGTTTGTTCCTCTTTCCAGCCCTAAAGCAAATCTGCGTTGTCACTCCTGTTACCTCCCCTTGTAAGCCGTGATAAGAGCTCGGAGTGTTGGTTGGGTTTCCTGGTGTCCCTTCTCCAAAGGAACGAAATGAGCTGAAAACAAGGTCTGGAAGTGCGAATGGTGGCAAAAATGAACCTGCATTTGGGCAGGAATTAAACTACTGGGGAGCACATGACGTTGCTCAGCTTGGGGGCAGGAAAATGGAAAAAAAGACCAGAAGTGTCCAGAGCTGTCCCTCTCCAAGAGCCAAACTGGACACATTACTTTGTATTTCCCTACAGCCTCACAGATGAAACTCCATCTTCACATGGATAACGCTGCTGTCCTGTTGGATTTGGGGTTTCGGAAGGTTGGCACCTAAAATCACTTTGTTTTCACCTAAACTCACATCAGCGCAAATTCTCCTTTGAGCTCCTGCAGCAGAAATGTGAGCTTGACAGAAAAAAAGAAATCTGGTGTCTGCTATTTTAAGAGGGGGAAAAATTGAGCAACGTCTCTGGAGATCCATCCCGGGCAGCTCCACAACACGGTCGGAGTTGCTGCGGCTGCAGAACCCCTGGGCTGATGGAAGTCGTGGGATTTAAGGCTAGACTCATTCGGGAGGCTTGGCAGGATTGCAGCCTCTACAGAGCTTTCTTTTGCCAAAAGAAAGGTGGAAAAAATGTATTCTTGAGCAGCAATAATGTTCACATCCTGACAGCTGAGGAAGGAAACACCCCGGACCTTTGCCAGCCCCAAATCCATGACCCTTGAGTTTATTTCTGTGCAGCTAAAAATGAAACATTATTTTACACCGTGGATGGTTTCCATGGTTTGAGTTTGAGGGGAATGAAATTCTGTCAGATTAAAAACCCTGGGATTGAGCAGTTAAATTACGTTGCTGCAGCAATGTTGAGGTTGTTGCTGTGCAGACGTAATCCCTCCTTGCAGAAACCCCTGGAAGTGTGGGAGTGATGTCACCAAACAAGAGAACTGAAAACATTGCCTTGGAAAATGCCCAGTTTTCACTGAATTTTAGCAGAATTTGTGATGGAGGGACCTGGGGAGCCTGGCTTAGATCTGTGCTCTGCTGAATTCCGAAGGTTACTGCATGCATGGACACAGGGTCGTTCCCAGCCCTGGTTTTAGCCCAGGATAGTGGGAATAGAATAACTGAGCTGTTCTTGCCGAGGTGCCGGGAGCAGCAGTAAAGGCTGATCCTGGTTGTGTGAGACAAAGCCTTGTTGCAGTCTGGGCCTGCTTGGCCTTTCCTCTCCCCTCCTTTGAGCCCCAGGAAATTTGTGATTTGTGCTGGGGCTCTGCCCTGCCCTTAAAGCCTCTCCATGGGGAGATGCAACAGATGGGATGTGCAGGACTTGGAGCTTGGGAGACCCAGACGATTTCTCCAGCCATCGGTTCTGTGAATGAGCAGATGATGTTTGAATATTTAAATAAGACTTTCTTTTTTGAATTAACTTTGCTTTTGGGGTGTTCAGCCTGAAGGTAAAAGTCTTTCAGCACCAGTAGCTCCTGTTGCTCTTTGGGCTGGGGCCTGGGTGTGGTGATTCCTGTGGGAATCTGCAGAGTGTCTGCAGGTCCATGGTCACCCTCCAAGCAGGGAAACACTCTGGAGAAGCCAGTGAAGCTTGTACTTATCCTTAGGGGCAGTGGGAACACAGCAAATCCCGTTTCCTCCATGCCCTTAGGAACAGAGTTGGCTGTTATTAACTCTTCTTATTTATCTGTAGTGAAGAACTATTCAAAATGGTATTTTATTGTGATAAAGGAAGTGCACACTGGGTTTTTCCACAGTATCTGCTGGGAACCAAAAGGCTGGAGCTGGAAATCTGATTGCAGTAAACTTTAGTCACAAAATCAATCCCATTTACACTCTTAACTGGGCATGTGTGCCTGGGATCCGAATTTAAGCTGGGAGCAGTTGCCACAAATTAGGAGCAGATTGGATTAATGGGTTTGTCTCCTCTTAATATATTGTGTGGTTTCTTCTACCCTTTAGGCAGAAAACATGATTGGAGTAAATCAGTGCTGATCTTGGGAATGCTCTGTGGTGTTCCCTTTGACTCAGTTGGCCAGGGAGATCATTAATGGTGGAGTTATGAACCTGCTTTTAAATTGAAATATAAATCTAGCTCAGAGCAGTGCTGCAGGACTGAAGAAGTTTTCCCTTTGGATGAGATACTGGAAATTTGGGCTTGTTTATGGTTAATATTATAACTGTGTTATAATTCTTGAGAAAAAATATGTTGAGACCAACCTTCCCTCTCAGCCAGTACCCGATCTTTCCAAAAACTTGACTTCCTGAAGGTTTTTTTCCCTGCATGATCCTTGTGCTGTTGGCAGTGACCTTCTTGCTACCCCAAGTTCCATTTGGAGCTTGAATGAGCAACTTGTAAAACAATTCCCATGTTTTAATGTCATTCTAATGGTTGTTATTGCTGCATTGAAAGCAAAAGTGGTTAAATCAAGCTGAATCCTCCCCAAGGCTGCAACTGCTTCGTTTTCCTGTTCCTCAGAGCAGCCCCTGAGAGGGAAGCTCGGCACCCACGGCCACAGCAGCTCCATGTCGTTCAGTGTTGTAACAGATGCACGTTTACCTTGCAGCCCCAGCCGCTGTAACTGCACCAAAGACCTGGAAGAAACCAAAAGACCGGACCCAAGCCACTGAGGAGGTGACAGAGGCAGAAACAGAGGTGAGAGAGAGCCAAAGCCCTGCTTCACCCAAATGTAAAGATGGTGTTCCTCTCTTGAAATTGTACTTTGGAGAGTTGCTTTCTCGTTGTCTCACAGGATCCAGGGCAGGGTTTTGGGGAGGAACTGTGCTATTCCTCAGCATCTTTTAGAAAAGAGGTGTCAGTCTGTTCCCTGTTAAAGCTCTTCAGTTTTCTTTGGGTTTGCCTAATTTAATGACTAATACAGTCACAGAATCGCAGACTGGTTTGGGTTGGAAGGGACCTTAAAGACTCATCTCATGCCAACCCCTGCCATGGCAAGGGACACCTTCCACTAGAAGGTTCCACTAGACTTCTACCAGCCTTCAGCACCCAGGAACCCCTTCCAGTCAAGGGTGAGGGAAAAATGGGTTTGGATCTCTCAGCACTGCCTGATTTTGGTCCCAGGCCACCATCCTGACACTGGGCAGGTCCTTATGCGCAGGGATATCATGGCAAAGGATAGTTTTCCTTATGACCAATTGATGGAGAAGCTGACAAAGGAAAGTGCTGAAGTTTTCAGGCAAAACCACCTCAAGAGTGATTCGATGAGTAAAGAAAACCTCCCTCACTGCTGTTCTGGTAGGGATATTGCAGCAGGGAGCTGTTCTTAATATCCTGGGTCAATTTGGGGTTAGAATCGATCAGAAAGGAAGCAAGAGAGTAAAAATGTTAAAGTTCAGACTGCCCAGTGTGTAGATAAAAGCTGAGGTTGGCCAGATGTGATGCAGAGCAGGAGAGCAAAGGGTGTCACTGGGGCTGCACCAGCAGCTTCATCCTCCACACTTTGCTCATCCTTTCCTGGAGGAGTCGTGTCTCCTGCGCCACCCGGCAGTTCCACTGAGGGATTCGTCAGAGAATTCCCTTGAAACATCTGCAAGAAGCATTTTAGGATGTGGTGCCCTCAGGTGGGGAGGCGAAAGGAGCAGGAGCCTCCTCCAGAGCATCCTCAGTGAAGTTATTCCTTTGTTCAGTGCTGAGATGTGCTGGGATTTCTCCCGGGAGAGGCGCATTCCGACGCCTCCTTGTCTGAATGTACAATCAGGCTGTGTCCTTGGAGAGCTCTAAAATTAACAGCCAGGGATACTATTAATGCTTTTTCCTGAAGCCGAGATGCTGGAACTGTGGCTGGATCTCACATTACCTTCTGTAGTGGGATCTGCTCCAGTTGGCAGCAAGGCATTTAAAGGAAGAATCCCCCAAAACAGGCACCACGTGCCCTTTACCATCCCTTTATCATGGATGGTAGGAGAGGAGGAAAGCAGAGTTGTGTTTCCAGGCTGGGATTGCTCATGGCTTAACAGTTGCCTCCATCCAATCCCGTGGAGATTTTGTGGGCAACGCTGAGTCTTTCCAGTTGCACCATTAATTATCAGTGGGTTATCCATGGGAGTGAGCCAATAAAACACCCAGAGGCTCAGTGGGCTGTTCCATATCCCTGTGTAAGATGCATTTGTATTCCTGCTGCTCCCAAAAATGCTGTGTGAATCCATGAAGAGCCATTCCACATGCATTGAATTCATCTAGGTGTTTTTACCAAAACCTCTGCTTCTGTCCGTGCTCCAGCCGAAGGAGGAGGAGGAACCTTCAGGGGACAAAGTACTTGAATCTGACCAGGAGAAAATTAGCCATGGGCTTCAACTGGAGAGGGAACCCTTGGAGCTCAAACCAGTGAAACCTGTGGAAGAGAACGGGGAGCAGGAGGCAGAGCCGGTGCGGAACGGCGCCGAGAGCGTCTCGGAGGGCGAAGGCACCGACGCCAACTCCGGCTGCACGGAGAGCTCCGGAGAGGGGCCCCTGTACCAGTACAAACCAGGTAAGTCCTGCTCCACTCGGCTTCTCTGCCTCCCTCCTGGAAGGGCTGCTGACATCCCAGCCCTGTGGATGTTCCCAGTGGGGCTGGAAGGGGATTCAGTGTTCACCATGTGCAGCTGTGCTGAGATCTGCAACCCAACAGGCCCCGAGAAATCTTCCAGTGGGGCAAAAGGGGAGAATTGGTTTTGTCTTGCTGGTCATGGTGAAGAGAAGAGAAGATCCCTAATTTGTTGAAGTTGTTGTGCATTTGAATGTTGCCTACAGCATGGTGGAAATGGCAGAGAGTTGATTCCTGTGTGATGGACAGCTGGAAACCATCCAAGAGATTCCTTGTAAACCAATATACCTCAGAACTAAGAGGTGGTTAAATAAGAAATGAAAGTGCTCATTGGGTCCTAAATACAAATACGTGTGCTCATAAAGATTTAATTTCCTGGGTAAACAGTTGCCTGCATCTTTGGATTTCTAGAAAAGTAAGGAGAAGAAACAGTTTGTGGTTTTCAGTCCAGGCACTGCCCAGCTCAGTCCCATTGATCAGGGTATAGGATATCTATAGAGTGTGTTTGTTATTTATGAAGACCTAAGCTTTTTGTTATTTATGAAGATTTTGTAATTTATAGACCTGAACCTCAATTAATCCACCTCATTTGGAGAGAACTTGAGGCCAGCTTCTCAGCTGCTCCCAATTTTTAAGCAATTTCTTATTAAAGTGAAACTCCCTCCACATAAAACACTCTTTTTTTTAGGAGCCCAGAAATTAAGGAGTATAGTAATAATAATAAGGAAGGACCTGGAGAACCTGGTGGACAAGGAGCACCACCATTAAGGGGTTCCGCTGCAGTGGTTATTTCTTCACCACTTTGTTCTGACAAAGACCTCAATTGCCTTTGTTTTTTTAATTCAGTGCAATCATATCGTGAGGGGGAAACACAGAGGCCTCTTGATAGCTCATCACACTCAGGGTACCTGACCAGTTCATTAGCCAAGCACTTCCTGAAGTTAATCCATAATTCATCAGCTTAATGCAGTCAGAACAACCCTGGTTGGGTGCGGATGTCCTTTCACTCAGCCAGAGGGGTTGGATTGATTCCTGGGAAAGCAGCACGTCAGACTTGTGCAATAGTCCTCGATTTCAGCTCTACTCTTTTTAGAAACGGGAGTTTCTGCCTTTTGGAGGAATTGTGTGTTTGATCCCTGTCTCTCCCTGCGTTGGGGATCCTTCCTGTGGCACTGCCCAGCTGCTCTTCACATTAAAACAGCTCATTGAGAGCATTCCAGGAGAAGGAAACGACACATGAACTGCTTCTTGTTGTGTCACAGCTTTTCCATGGTAAATGACAGGTAGTGTGGCACAGCGGACAGGCCAGGAATTCCAGCCAGGATCCAGCCAGACCATTTCTGCACCCCTGTATCCTGAAGCTCTGTAGAAATAAAACTGCAAAATGAGCTGAAGTTTGTAATTACTTCTGTGTATTTTCATTCCCAGTTGTTAAAACCCATTGTTGGAATAAGACCCTTCTTGTGGCCTCTGCGGGGTGCGGATGGTGAGATCCCAGAGATCCAAAGCTGGGCATCAGGGAGTGAAATAGAGGAATAATGAATACCTGAAGGGCTGGTAAATGCTGAGTCTGGCAGGCTGGCAGGGGGGAGATCCAAAGGCAGCATCTCATACAGATGTTCTCCTTCAGATAAAACATGTTTTCTTCCCTAATTTTAAGCAAACGGTGTGGCCAGTGCCAAAAATCCCATCTCCAGGCCACCAGAGGCTGATTTTCCTTGTGCTAAAGTGGCTGTAGGTTTATAGGGTGATTTGCACCAGGCAGGGTCCTCCACATCCAAAAAGCCCCGCGAAAAATAGGTGGAAAGTGGTAATTCCCAGATCATGGCCTGTGGTTGTGGCTTCTCTTGTTTCCGCTTGCTGTCTCCAGCCTGGGTTGTTCACAGCTCCACGGTTTCGCATTTTCAAAGGGAGTTTTTTCCATGCTCTGCTCTCCTTGACTCCATGTTTATGACTCCCTTTTACACCAGACAAGCCACTTTAACTTCGGCATTTTCACACAGAAGCTGGGAATTGTCCCCATTCCACCATATCCCACAGGAGAGTGGAAGTCAAGGTCAGACACGTGGGTTAGAGCTGGAGTTAGTGACCAGTGACCAGTGATCTGGGTGTGGTTGCTCTGGACCTGGCTCTACACTCCCCGTTGTTTATGTCTCTTTAGTGCCACATGTGTTCCTCACCTCTCTCCCTTCAAAATGAAAATTAAATAAAATTGAAATTTCCCAGGCTGGTGCAGCAGCCCCTTCCCTTTGGATTTACCAGAACCACATCTGGGTGAGCAGAGCGTTTGTCTCCTGTGACTCTCAGGGACCTCTCTCCCTATAGAGCAGTGGAAGCCCCTGGACCCGGAGGGGAAGAAGCAATACGACCGGGAATTCCTGCTGGATATCCAGTTCATGCCTGCCTGTATCCAGAAGCCCGAGGGGCTGCCTCCCATCAGCGACGTGGTGCTCGACAAGGTGAGAGGAGAGCCCATAAAACAGGTACGTGCTGGGTTTTGATATAAAGATCCCTGATGCCTCATTCCTGAACCATTTCCATGCAGGCTTTTGGTGGGAAGCGGGAATAGTTGGTCTCATCACAAAATTCTACAAATAGTCATTGGTGCCTGATGAGTGTGCACAGCTGATTAAAAACTGAAGCTTTTTTGATGGTCTTTATCTGGATTAAGTTGTACCAAGTTGTTATTAAAATTTAAAATGAGCCAGCCATGAAGAGATGAGGATCCAAGCAAGGCTGGATAGAGAGGCAGTGGCTTCTATTAGATCAATTAATTGACTTATTAGATCAATTAAAAAGCAGAGAGAAGCTTTTGGGCAAACTGTGTTTTGATCTGAAGCAGTTTCTTCGCTATTTATAAGCTGATCTAATAAAAGATCTTTAAGAACTCCATTCCCAGGCAGTTTGGGGGTTTCTCTCCGGCTTCATCTCAGAGCTTATTGTCTCTGCTGGAGGTCTGGGCTTAGTGGAACACTTGGGATTTCTGAGTGCTGACACCAAGGCCTCGCTCTGCCCTCACTGAGAACTGGGGAGTTCCTTGGCTTTGATGGACCCACCACAGAGTCGCTCTTGAGGCTCAGGGATGTGGGTGATCCTCATGTGCAGAAACATTTCCGCTCTGAGTTTCATACCCAGGCAAATTGTAAAATACAGCTTTATTCCCCAAATTATTTCATCCACCTTTTACCTTCCCATAATAATGTTCTGGGTTTGAGCTTCCTGGGCTCAGTTGCCCGTCTCTCATGTTGGCACGAAAGCCATTGCTTTGAGGGAAGGTGGCAGTTTTGTGCTGGACCAAGACAGGCCCACGTTACCATGATTTTATCCTCCATAATTCCTGCCCAGCCTTGAAATGTTTCTGAACTCCACCTGTTTCCTCAATAGTCACCTGCAGAAGATTTATTTTAAATTACATGATTATTTTTAGTGTAAGTGTGGATGCCTAAAACTTGAGCAGTTTGTTAAAAGCTTTAATTTGGATGTTAAATATGACTGTTATGGTTTAGCAGAGGTTGTCTGTGGATTGCATGACCTTTGGTGGCTCAGCACCCCTGAGCAGCCCCTGTTTGTGTGCTCTGCTCCCGGCACAGATCAATCAGCCGAAATTGCCCTTGAGGACTCTGGACCCCCGGATCCTGCCACGAGGCCCTGACTTCACGCCGGCCTTTGCTGATTTTGGGAGGCAAGCCCCCGGGGGAAGAAACGTGTCTGGAAGTGTGAGTTTACCCCAACTTGCTCATTTAAAAACTGGCCTTAACACTGGTGACGTCCCTCCTCAGGCTTTTGGGCCTCTTCCGATGCTCCGGTGGTTCTGGGTTTTGTCAGGATGAATGCAGGGGTGATGTTTGCTTGGCCGACAAAACTTAGGGAAATTGGAAATGGTTGTGGATGTTTGTCACCGGTACGTATTGTTCGGGAAGGGTTCGGTCTCCTTCCCGTTTCCCTGCGTGAAGGGTGGAAGCGTTTCCACACCCGGACCCGGCAGTCGCGTGTGCGGTCGCGCGTTCGTCGTACAACAAACCCGGCGCCGGCGCCAGCCCGGGAGGCTGCGCTGCAAAACACACCGAGAGAGCAAAGAGATTCTACTAACAAACAAAACATACCCAGCACTGTGTGTTCCTGCTTTCTCTGTGCTTCCACGTGTTGCTTTGGTCACTTCATTCCTTGTTTTCCCACCTTTTCCGCTGCTCTTCTCTCACTTTCCCTTCTTCTCCCTGTGTCTGGCTTTGCCCACACTCTGAAATCCCTCTGTGAGTGCTTCACTCGTGCCTCTGCCGTGTCTTTCCCCGGGGCACGGGTGCCCCCAGCACGTGCCACCCCGTCAGTGCCGCTGGAGGAGGACGCTGCCGCCGTTAGGGGCAATCACTGATTTTCAGCCATTGAGCTACTTCCACTGTGTCCATCTGGATGTGTCTAACGACACAGCCATCGTGGATCTTTCAAACCTGCTGGTTCCGGAGGAGTTCCCTGAATCACCCCGACTTCCAAGTGTGCAGGTTTCCAGGAGTCAAACCCAGCAGTTTTGGGTCAATGTAATATTTCTGGTTTGGGAGCAGCCTCGTGGCCAGTGCCTCGGTTCCGGGGTGCACATCCGTGTCTTGGAGCTGCCTCGGTGCCGCAGTTTCTCTTGGAGCACCACCTGGTCCACAAAACCTCATGAGGTCGCCAGTGCTTCCCGTGTTTGGGACGTGCAGGTGGTGCTGCAGCGCCTGCTCTCCTGTCATGTGCTGCGTGTCCCGAGCCCTTCGGCGTCCGGGTAACGCGGCTGTCGCTCTTTGTCTCTCCGCAGGCCTGCAAAGTGCAGAGCTCCCCTGGATTGCCCTCCCTGGCTCGGTGCGGGCCCCCAGCATGCCCTCTCTTGGTCTCGCCTCACCCACCATTGAGGAACCTGCCGATAGGGGTAAGCCAATTCCCCCCCTCTCCCCCCAGACTTTGCACCTTTTTGTAGAGTTGCCTTTTTTCCCAACACCCACTGTTGATAAAGAACGACTGGCAGAAAACTTTACAAAAAGGTGCAACCTTGTTTAAAAAAAAACCGAAACAAGACTTGCATTGTACCCCTCTAGGCAGTCTTCAGTGGTGGGTGGGACATCACCAGCTGAGGGCATGCTGGGACGTTGGCCTGAGCGGGATCCGCGAGGGTCTGCACTTTGCAGACCTGTGGAAAGGGGGAGAAAAGGTAAGTCCCGCTTACCCCGTTCATTTGGAGCATTCAGCACATAACATACATCTTACATTTGCGCCTTTGCAGAGCAGAGCCTCTCTTTGCCTTGTTCTGGAGGAGGGCTGGAAGGTGATGTGGTTTAACCAGCCTGTCCTCGACGCCGGCGGTTGTAGGATCAGAGGGTTCTGAGCCCCAGCAATGCCAGACGTTCCCCTCCCGTGACGCATGGCAACCCCTGCGTGTGCGCTGCCTGTCCCCAGCCATCCCACCTCTGCACAGGCCATGCCATGATCCATCGAACCACTGCCTCTTCCTTGCCCCAAATAACGTCGAGCAGCTCAGCGCTAACCGCTTCTGGCACGTTGAGAATCTTTTGTTTTGCTTCTTTGGCTTTTGTCTTTGTGTCCCTCTTTGCGCTTGATCGTGTCGTACGGCTGTTTCTGGCACTAACCACTGTCGCGTCAGACGGCACCGGGGTGGAATTGCACAGGGGCAGAATCCCCTGGGAAGGCTCTTTGGTGTAGGCAGGGTTAGGTGAGCGTGGTGGGTGAGGAGGTGCAAACTCAGAGATGTGGGGCTGGAGCGGACGGGTCCGTCCCTGCCCAGGATGCGTCTGCTTTGTCCTTCTCGAGGGGTGATGGAAACTGGAATCACCTCAATTCTTGTTCCTGGAAGGCAGGACCTCTCCCACCATTGAAGATCAATTTCACTGCATTTGAATTCTTTTGTAGAGGGAGAAGCACTTCCATAATTCCTTGGGTGGTTCCTAAAGCATTTCTGTGACTTGTGGCCTGGGTGGGAGCACCAGCTCGGGCTGTGCTGCTGTGAGTCTTTGGCTCCTCTGCAGGAGCCTTGTCTCTGTGTCTCCCTGCTTTCCTTTCCCCCTCTTCCTCTGGAAGAGAGGTCATTCAGATTAATGCAGGAGCACCTGGTAACGTGCCCCAGAACCATCATTATTTACAGGAAGCCAGCCCTGAGCTCAGGCACCTCTTTAACTTGCTGTATAAATCTCAAGCCAAAAACCCCAGACCCCTAGACCATTTCTGCTAAAAGTTAGATCCATCTATTATTTTATTACATCTTCAAAGGAGGCTTCTGTTCACTGATTGAAAACCTAATCACACAGTTTGAACTGAGTTTATTCACAGATATTAAAAACATATAGTCTCAAAGAAAGTCTTTGTTGTGTTGATGCCTGAAAGGTCTGGGCTCAAAGGCAGCCGGATGTGAGGAGGTGACACGTGACACGCTGGTGCTGAGGTCATCCCTCAGTTTTCCAAGGGAGTCACCTCCTTCAGGGGTGGGTGTTTGCTAAAAGGGAGCATTTGCATGGACCCGTGCCCGAGGGAGCTCCGTGCCCCAGGGAGCTCCGTGCCCGAGGGAGCTCCGTGCCCGAGGGAGCTCCATGCCCGAGGGAGCTCTGTGCCCGAGGGTGCTCTGTGCCCGAGGGAGCTCCGTGCCCGAGGGAGCTCCGTGCCCGAGAAAGTTCCGTGCCCGAGGGAGCTCCATGCCCGAGGGAGCTCCGTGTCCGANCCGTGCCTGAGAAAGCTCCATGCCTGAGAAAGCTCCGTGCCCGAGGGAGCTCAGTGCCTGAAGGAGCTCCGTGCCCGAGGGAGCTCCGTGCCCGAGGGAGCTCTGTGACCAAAGGAGCTCCGTGCCCGAGGGAGCTCCGTGCCCAAAGGAGCTCCGTGCCCGAGGGAGCTCCGTGCCCGAGGGAGCTCCGTGCCCAAAGGAGCTCCATGCCCGAGGGAGCTCCGTGCCCGAGGGAGCTCCGTGCCCAAGGGAGCTCCGTGCCCGAGGAAGCTCCGTGCCCGAGGGAGCTCCGTGCCCGAGGGAGCTCCGTGCCCGAGAAAGCTCCGTGCCCGAGGGAGCACTGGCCTCTGCGACTCGGTCCCCGCGCGTTACAGCCTGGCGCGTCTGGAAGATCCTTCAGACCAGAGCGGCCTCTGTGCAGGAGATGGGGTGGCTCCAGGTCACTGCTCCTTGGCTTTGCCCCTGTTCCTGGGGAGAATGAGCCCAAAGGTTTGGGCTTTCAGGGCGTGCTCCAGCCTGGCTCTGGTTACACAGGTGTGTGGTGAGCACTGGCACACGTGGCTGTGGCCAGGCAGTTTTCTGTTACGTCACTGTCTGGTTTTTCAGCTGGAGGGAAGTCTCTTCTCTCCACGTTTGCAGCGTGGTCAGAGCCTGGGCAGCAGAACTGTGTGCGGTGGCGTGACCCCAGAGGTGGTGTGTGAAGGGGGGGCTGCCATCAGGCCTTGCTGTGCCAGACCGGTGTCGATCAGGGCTCAGGGTGGGAGCAGAGAGGGGTTGTAGGGAGAGATCGGTGTCTGCTGTAGGAGGGTGTCTGACACAAAAACATCCTGAAGGCTCCCTGTTCCACTGTTGATTCCTCAGGAGTCATCAGCTGGTGTGGTTGTGCTACAAGTGGTTGGACTTGATGACCTTGGAGGTCTTTTCCAAGATAAATGATTCTGTGAATTACAGCATTCATGGGGCTTGTGCCCCATGCAGTTTGAATAATCTGCTGGGCTGTTTCTGTGCCAGGGGATGTGAACAGGGGTCTTTGTAAGCTGAGGGGAGCACACTGACACCCTGGCCCTCGGAGCCCTCTCCCAGGCGTCGCTGGGCACACGGAGCAGGTCGTGGCGTGAGGTCGTTGTCTTCTGGCAGCATCTTCCTCTGTTGCTGTTATCCCATAATGAAGCCCAAACAAGAGCTCCAGCAATGCTGGTGATCGTGTTCATTTGCACACATTTACCTTGTCAAAGGCAAGTGGTTCAACTCCCTCCTGCCTTTAAGGAGGATTTTGCCTTTCAGTGACACAAACCCAGGTTTGTGGCTGATGAGTGGCATAAGAGGCACCAGCCAAGAGCCCTTTTCTCCTATTCATTGAAGCTCTTTGAAAAACTGCAGTGGTTTGGCCTTTTTGATGCTTGTTGAACCCTTTGTTGAACAAAGCAGTGTTTGAAATGGCCCATCTTCCACGAGTGGTTGCTGAGCAGATTAATTACTGCTGTGGGAAGTACCAGGTTTGATAATGGAGTTTTGCTGCGTTAATTTGTACCTTGAGGTTGGACATTTGTGATAAATGAGTTCAGAAGTGTGAAAAAGCATGGGGGCAGAACAACCTCCCAACAGCACCTGGTATCTTTAGTCCTTAGTCAGAAGCCCCCAGGTGGTGAAGAGGAGCTTTGGGGGTATCTTGTGCCCTCCCATTTGTACATCTGGTGAAAAACTCCCCAGCTGTGCCAGGTTTTGTGCCTCATTTGTTTGGGAGGAGCATCACTTTACACAGGATTGCAGAGGTGCTTGGTGCAGTTCCAAAGCACCCTTATTCCCTTTCTTCTGTGAAACCACACAGAGTTTGTCCCACATCTGCTAGGATCCATATTTTCACGGTGCAGGAGCTGCAGTGATACTCCTTCAGTGTGGTTTATGTAATTCCAATCTCAAAATGGCTCTGTTGGAAGCAATCTCCAGTAAAACTTAACATTTCTGGCCGAGCTGCTAATTTATCATTGTCTAAGTGCTTGGGATGGCATGTTTGAAATACACCTGTAAGGGCAGAATTCTTCCACACCTTCGCTGTGGTGTCTCAGTTATGCAGTGTCTGACTCCCAAGAGGCACTTCTGGCCAGCGGGGTTCAGTTCTGCCCCGCTGTAGCAGCACCCGGAGCGCCGCCGGATCGTGTAGGCAGAGTCATCCCAGCTCTGTGTTGGGAAAAGCTGCCCAGAGAAATGTGTTTGGTGTCTCCATGTTCCGTGACCAGCCTGGAGCAGTGTTGGGCCGGAGGGACCCCTCGTGTCCCAGCAGGACGTGCTGGCGGTCAGCGGGTGTTGGCGTTCGCCCTGGAGCGTGTTATCCAGTGTGAGCCTAAAGTGGGATATAACAAGGAATGTTTTTGTCCTAGTTGTTGAATGTTGGACCGAGGAGATCTCAGCCGGGCCAGAGGAGGGAGCCCAGGAAGATCATCACTGTGTGTGTGAAGGAGGACGTGCACCTGAAGAAGGCGGAGAACGCCTGGAAGCCGAGCCTGAAGAGGGAAAACCAAACGGAGGACCCGGAAAATGTCAAAACCCAGGTGAGAGCCCAGGCAGGTCTGAGGGTGCAGCAGCTGCACCAGGTGATGTTAATTTGCCTTCCTTCTTGTGTCAGACAGTGAAAAAGGGCAATGAATTCCGCTTAGAATCCCAGCTTTCCCCTACCTTGATGGTATTTTTTGTATATTTATTCTTGACCTGGAGTTTAAATGCCAGTCCTTTATATTAAGCAGAGAACACCAGACAAACTCCTACCTCTCTTCCAGGATTGCTTTCCTACTGCTGTCTTACTGGAATATTTCTATCTCCGTCCTAAAGCAAACAGCCCTACATTCCCAGCACAGAACTTGCTTTTCATCCCCTTTTAGACCACATTTCTGCCCTGAATCCTCACCAAGACTGAGGTTTCTCTGTGAAATCCCTCAGTTGGTCCTGCCCAGCCCAATGGTGCCATCTGAAGCTCCCTCTGTCCTTTTCCCCCTCCTCTCCTCCATGGGACAGTTGCTCTGGGAGGAGGTGTTTGTCTGGTGGTCAAGCTTGTAATTTGTAGGACAAGTTGGGATGGTCTTGAAGGACGCTGGAATTCTGTTCTTGGAGCTAATGGTGGTGTTGTTGACCTGATTATCATCCTGGATAGGAAAAAAATAAAGTGCCTTAAAGTGAATTTTAGGAGAGGTTGATTACCTCTGGCTGAAGGAGACAGAGGCCACTCCCTGTTAATTTATATCTCATGGATTAAACTGATATAGAGTATTTCTGACAGGAAGGGCTTTGTGCCTCTGTTGCACTTGATGAAAGCACTTGGGTGTTTCCAAAACTCATGCCTTGCAGCCTTGGTCTTTGGTAGCCAAGTGAGAAGTGGGGTTGGGCTGTGCAGAAACGTGTGGTGTGTCACTCAGCTTCCCAGACATTCTCCATTCCCCTGTAAGAAGCACCCTGGCTCACTCCTGAAATCCCCCTGCGTCACTTGTGCCTGAACCTCGGTGTGTCTGTCATGCAGGAGCTGTTCCGCAAGGTACGAAGCATCTTGAACAAGCTGACGCCCCAGATGTTCAACCAGCTCATGAAGCAGGTGACAGACCTGACGGTGGACACGGAGGAGAGGCTGAAGGGAGTCATCGACCTGGTCTTCGAGAAGGCCATCGACGAGCCCAGCTTCTCGGTGGCGTACGCCAACATGTGCCGCTGCCTCGTGACGGTAAGAGCCGCCCGCAGCTCGGGAACTCCTGGGCAGTGTGCAGCACAGCACCCCACGGGCTCATGGGCAGTGACAGAACCTGGGGAGAGCAGAGTTAAGTGTTAGTTCTGAGTGTAAGTGAGAAGAATTAATGTGGAGTATTTGTTTGTTGGCCGTGCCCGAGGCGGAGGGATTGCGTGGAGCAGTTGTTGTGGGGAGTTGAGGACTCTGCTCCACCTGGTCACAAGATGCATTTTGGGAAGTTCAGAGAATCATGGAAGCATGGAATGGTGTAGGTGGGAAAGGGAACTTAAAGCTCTTCTCATTCCGCTCCCTGCCATGGGCAGGGGCACCTTCCACTGTCCCAGGTTGCTCCAAGCCCCCTCCAGCCTGGCCTTGCACACTTCCAGGGATCCAGGGGCAGCCACAGCTGCTCTGGGCACCCTGTGGCAGGGCCTTCCCACCCTTCTGTGTCTGTCATTTCCAAGGGAGCCCAAGATGAGCCAGGCTTTGCACAGATCATTCTCAGATGGTGAATTTGGGGCAAAATAACCCCCTTTTCCCCATGTCCTTCATGACATGCAGTGAAGGAATACGGCTTAAACCTGCGGCACAGAACAGGAGCGGTTTTGAGCAGGGGGTGTTTTTAAGGCATCCTGTGGATGGAAATGTAATCCATCCCTGGGCGGAGGTGGTGTCAGCCAAGTTTGGAGTGTGACTTTACATCTGCAGTGTAAAACTCCACTGGAAATCCTGACGTGAGGCTTCACTTTCACAGCTTTGCGGAGCTGCGCAGCTCAACATGAAGAGCAAAATAAATTGTTATGGATGACCCCTCCTCTGTGGAGTTTATCCCTGTTTTTGCTGATGTTTTTCTTCCTTCTCACTCCAGCTGAAAGTGCCCATGGCAGACAAACCTGGGAGCACAGTAAATTTCCGTAAGTTGCTGTTAAATCGCTGCCAGAAGGAATTCGAAAAGGACAAGGCTGACGACGATGTCTTTGAAAAGAAGCAGAAAGAACTCGAAGCTGCCACCACTGTAAGTGGTGTTTTTCTCCATAAGTTCTCAGAGTTGCCTCAGAAAATTATTTCCTTTTGAGACAGCAGTTGATTTGGGGGGATTTTGGAGTTGAGACTTTCATTCTGTCACTGTGCCTGAGGATAATAAAAAATATTTGCCTTGGCAGTGGGTTTATACCAGCTTCTTTCTGGGCTTTAGGAGAAAAAGAGTAAACAGTGTCAATGAACGTAAAACTGGATCTTTCAAAGAGTTCTGTGCACTGGAACGTGGTTTTGCAGAGCTGTTTTCCTGTTTTACAGCCTGAGGAGAAGACACGGCTCCACGACGAGCTGGAAGAGGCCAAGGACAAAGCCCGGCGGAGATCCATCGGGAATATAAAATTCATCGGCGAGCTTTTCAAGCTGAAGATGCTGACGGAGGCCATCATGCACGACTGCGTGGTGAAGCTGCTGAAAAACCACGACGAGGAGTCCCTCGAGTGCCTTTGCCGCCTGCTCACGACCATTGGCAAGGACCTGGACTTTGAGAAGGCAAAGGTGGGGCAGGAATGGGAGAGAGAGAGGTTCTCTGGGCAGGGCTGGAAAAATGGGTGTGGGGTGTTTTTATTTGAAGATTTGTTTTTTCTTCAGGAACTTCCATATGGCATGAGGAAATCATCCACTCCTCTGTGGATGTTTCGTCATGACCTGGCCTCTCTCCCTGCTCTGTAATAGATTCTGTATCATTTTCAACAGTGTTCTCCAGTTGTTGTTGCCAAAGATTTTATCCAAACACACAGCCCAGAAATGCTCAGCATTTACTTTTTTCCAAGTTGAATGTCTCTCTCTCTTTGTAGTTCCTAAAACATTAATATTTCCAGTTGGAGGTTTATGTTACCTACAGAAGCCACCATTTAATGTGTTGTTCAGGTTAAATCTAAAACACCCTCATTAATTGATCCAAACCCCTGCCTGGGCCTCGAGGTGCCTTTATTTTGTGTCGTCCTTGTCTCCAGTTGTGCTGGGATGTGGCAGCTGTTCTGCAACCGCAGCTCTCCCGCATCCTCCTCCCCGTTTCCCAGCAAATGTATCTGTAGCACGGAGCACTGCACACTCCAAGAGCTCCTCTTGGCACAGACAATCTGCTGCTCCTTCACAAAAACCCGGCTTGGGATGAAAAACTTGAGGGCTTTGCCAGGAATCAGTGGGACTCAGCTCTGGAAACAAGCAGAGCTAATTGTGTTCAGCTGCCCAGGGCAGGGAGTTCCCTCTCCACACGCTGGATCTCAGGGATCAATCCTGGGCCTTGAGGGGAAGGAATTCCCCAGATTTCTGTGAGCATTGGCCAAAACAGCGTGGTTTATCAGCAATCCCCAGGCTAAACACCCCGTGCTGTGAACGCAGCACCAGGAGCGGGATTCAGTTTCTCCGTGTGCTTTGGGAAGAAAACCAGGTCTGACTTCCAAGCTGAGGTCAGGCTGGATGAGGCCTAGATGCTGTTTTGGTCTTTTTGAGCGCTGTAAAAGCCAACATTTTGGTGCTCTGCTGGTCCTGCACTCTCGAGCCAGGGCACGGTGGGGCACAGAGCCAGGGAGCGATTCCAGATGCCTCTGTCCTGTCTTTGGGATTGGTTATTCTATCAAGACTGAGAGAATCCTTCCTATTGGGGTAGACATTTTATTCTGTGTTTGTATTGAAGCTGAACTGTTAGTCATAGTTCAATTGAAACTTCTGAACAAAGTCCATTGGTAATATTTCCCCATCATCCCTAACTTCGGAAACATTTGCTCCCAGAGCTGGAACTTTCCAAGGCAAGGCCAGACACAAATTTTAATGGGATTTTTCTTGTTTGTTTAACTACAAGGACAGGAGTTTAGCTGGTTTTTAGTGAAGAGAGTGCAAAACACTGTAGAAAGCTGCCCTGAAATTCTTGTTTGAAACAACCAGAGGCCCTATTTTGAGAAAAAGGCTTTTTAGAGATTGGTGAGCCAAACTTAGACCTAACAGGAGCTTCTCTGCTGATCCCAGTTCATGTCTTAGTGTGAACCTATTGGGATTCCACCACATCACGATTTTCTGGATGAGAAGGAGTTTGTGGGGTTTTTTCCCACTCTGAGCCCATTAAACTGTTCTTGCAGAGAGACCCAGAGCTGCTGCTCAGCCTGGCCTGGCTCAGACAGCTCGAGGGGGCAAACCATGGAATGATGTGTCTTAGGCTGGTTTTGTTCCCATTTTGTTTCCTGAGCCAGTTTTTCTTGGGCTGAGGTGAGCACACAGCTGATTTGAAGAGGGGGAGCTCAGAGTGAGATATATTTTCAGTGGATGTAATGTTTATTATGTCCATGCAGAGGGTGTAGATTGTTTGAGTAATTAAAAACCCAGAGAAAGTGTGTGCCTGCACACTTGTGCCTCGTTTCCTGCACGTGCTGCCCTGTGCACCCTGAAATCCATCCTGGAGGAGTGTACAAGACCCAGCACTCGCCTCTCTGGGGCGCAGCCCTGTGTCCCCTGGTGTTTCTGGCACGGGAGTGCAGGACCTGCTGGGTGCCCCTTGAGGGAGTATTTTCATTCCTCTCCACAACACACTGATGATGATGTTTTTCTTGTCTAGCCCCGCATGGACCAGTATTTTAATCAGATGGAGAAGATTGTGAAAGAGAGGAAAACCTCCTCAAGGATTCGATTCATGCTTCAGGATGTAATAGACCTAAGGCTGGTAGGTCCCAACTCCAGCAAGTAAAACCATGGAAGTCCAGACTGGTTTGGGTTGGAAGGGGCCTTAAGGATCATCTCCCATCCCCCCTGCCATGGGCAGAGACCCCTTCCACTATCCCAGGGTGCTCCAATCCCCGTCCAGCCTGGCCTGGGACACTGCCAGGGATGGGGCAGCCACAGCTGCTCTGGGCACCCTGTGCCAGGGCCTCCCCACCCTCCCAGGGAGGAATTTATTCCCGATAGCCCATCTAACCCTGCCCTCTGGCAGTGGGAAGCAGTTCCCAAGTCCCTCTCTAGCTCTCCTGGAGCCCCTTTAGGTCCTGGAAGGGACTCTGAGGTCCCCCTGAGCCTTCTCTTCTCCAGGTGAACACGCGCAGCTCTCGTGCCTGTCTGTCATGTTCCCTTCCATATCCAGGCTGGATAAGCTCTCGTGCAAGAGCAGGGATTCACAGCTTGAGTAGGATGTTAGGGGGAGATCTGTTCCCCTTCTCCCCAAAGTCTGGCTGTTCAAAGCCAGGAAATGTCTCCATGTTGTCCTGGTGCCGTGGTCAGTACACGTGCGGTGCAGGGGGTCCCCACCCTGTGCAGGTGGAGACGTGACCATGGGTGGAACAAACCTTCCCAGCACCTGNCTTGCAGGTGTGTCCTATTAGGAGCCAAACAGGTGGTGTGGGGTCTGGCCAATCACTTGGAGAGGTGGTTGGACCAGGGACCAATGATCCCTGCCATAGACCAATGCAGGGATTATATAAGGCCTGCCTGTAATTAAATAAAAGGGGGTTTTTCATTTCCCTCAACCGGAGCTCTGACTCGGACCTCCTATTTTTTCTGCGTCACCTGTGCTTCAACTGCAACAACCATGGGTGGAACAAACCTTCCCAGCACCTGTGATTTCCCCCCCAGGGGAGCTGGTTTGGGTTGTGTGGAGGCTGAAGTTTTGGCTGCAGGTAGATAATTACCCCGAGAGCTGTAATGAGGCTGCAGCAAGATAAGGGACAGTGTGGTCATTCCAGGGCTGGAAGGGTCTGGGCAGTGCATGGCTGAAAAGACACATCAAGCAGGGAGTGTTTTTGGAGTGGCAGCTGCCCCTCTCTGCAGGATTCCTGTCTCAGCCATCACCATTCCTGGAGTGGCAAAGCACTGTCTCCATTTAAAATCAGTCACTTCTTGCTTTTTTTACTTTCAAGGTTTTGTTTTTTCCCCTCAAGCTTAGAGGAGAGGCTCCCACCAAGAGTGTCAGTCACGAACAGAGAGTGACAGCAGCTCTTCTCTTTCCTGTGAACCTTGAAAGAGTGGGAAGCTGGGAATGTGCAGGCTGGAGGTTAACATGTCTTGAATTCAGTCAGGTCTTCACTGCAGTCTCTGTACCTGAGTACAGGGCTTTGCTCTCTGCTGCTGGGATAACCCCGTCCATAACATGTCCCAGCTCCACAGGATTTTCTCTCGCCCCTCTAAGGCATGACAAGGGTGGGAGGATGAGGCCTCATTCCCGTTGTTCAAATTCCCTGTGTTTGATGCTCCCCTGGAAGTTTTCCTGAGCACATGTTTGTGGTTTTTGCTTCTTCCCCAGTGCAACTGGGTGTCACGGAGAGCAGACCAGGGCCCCAAGACCATCGAGCAGATCCATAAAGAAGCCAAGATTGAAGAGCAGGAAGAACAGAGGAAGGTGCAACAACTCATGACCAAAGACAAGAGGAGACCGGGTAATTAAAAGCCGAGTTGGCTGCTCCTTTCACTCCTTTCACATCCAGTGGCCTTAGAGGGAATCCCACATAAAAGGAAAAAATCTGTGGGTTTTTTTTTCCTAAGTGTAATGAGCAAAGGGAATTGGGGCCTGATTATGGCAGAGGCTGGAAAAGGAACAGATTTGCCATGGATTGGCTGTGGGGATTTTCAAGGGCAAATCCCATGGGTGAAAACAACCAACCACAGGCCAACAGTGCTTAAGTTTTCCATTCATGCAAACCATGTTTGATTTCGTGACAGGCTGCCAGAAATCTGCTCTAACAAGTTACTACTTAGGAGTCAGATTTGCTGTCCATTCTCATACACTGCAGAGTCTCATTTCAAGAGAAAAACATCTCATTTCAGGAGTAACCGTGTTGTCTTTAGCTGTTAAAGTCATGAGGTGCTGACTCTGCATGAGGGAGTGTCTTGGTGTCACCTTAAACTGCTCCTGGCCCTCAGGGCACTTGGAGTGACTGGGAAAATGAAGTCTGGGGCAGAGCAGGGCAAGGAGAAAGTGATTTTGGGGATTCTTTAATACTAAGGATTGTCAAATGAAAGTGCTTTGAAAACAGGGTGTAAAGAAAATACATGTAGACTTTAATTATCCTGAAAGTGGCACCAGGAGAAGGTGAGGAACCTGGGAGTGCCTGAGGGGCTCCATGTCTGACCAGCCAAGTGCTGCAGGGGTGTGTGGGGTGAGTGAGGCTCTGGTCAGGGAAGGAATCTCACCTGCTCCTTCCGTGAGCCCGTGAACGTGCGGCATCCGCGGGAATGCAGAGAAATCCAGCCAGGAACCATCCCTTCCAAAAGCAGCCCTTGGAAGGAGTGAGAGCTTCTGTGTCGAGGCTGTTTTGTGAGAGCACAGGCAGGCAGGCTGGTTGTGTCGTGGCAGTGGGAAAGACGTTGCTGAGCAGGACCCTGCCGGCGGGGCAGCGGGATGAGCTGAGCGGGGTTCTCTTTGTCACCCTCAGGTGTCCCACGGGTCGACGAAGGCGGCTGGAACACTGTGCAGGGGGCAAAGAACAGCAGAGTGCTGGACCCCACCAAGTTCCTTAAAATCACCAAGGTAGGTGCCAGCACAAGGCTCCTTCAGGGCAATAAAACATCTGTCAGTCCAGGAAGGACTGGGACGGTGTGTACAGGTCAAAACTTGGGGTTGGGACATTTAAATCCTCAGAGTTAGTACTGTGTGTAAATAAAGCTCCATTATCTTCTGGATGTTCCTGTTTTGTCCTGAGGGAAAGGAGTGTGCAGACTTTCTTTCTCAGGTTCACAGTGTGCTTTTAGTAATCCAGAAGCTTTCGTAGTCAGAAAATCTGCATTTTATTCAGTGAAGAAAACATGAGTCAGGATATTGTGTGACTTGGAGATGGGTCTCAAACACATCACTTGGGGGTTTCAAACACCTGCTGGGAATCCTTGGCTGCCTCAGGTTCTTGAGACCCTATTCTGATGCTGCTCCTCAATAAAACAGGGAGGCCACGTCCGCTTTGATGTGTCACAGACAGCAGCGCTCCAGACTTGGGAGGCTCCAGCAGAATGGGAAGAGCTGTGTCTGTTTTTAGAGGTTTCTCAACTTGGTGGCATGGTTGCATCCCCCAGTATGTGATAAACATTCGTGTTCATCCTTCAGATGAGCATCTTCCTGTTATTTCACCATTAGACTTGTGGATTTGGGACAATTTTCCAGGCTGCAGGTGGGGCAGGTTGGAGATTTCTCCTTTTTTAAACTTCAAAACAGCTCTGGGTTTTCTTGCCAAGGAAAAGTCTGGCCTTTGCATAAATCAGTGACTCCTAAATATTCCCTTGTCCCACTTGATATCACTCTCCCTGAATTTTTACACTCAGTGCTGGATTCTTGGAGAGCTGTAAAGCAGGACCTGGACAGACTGCAGCCCTTCTGCAGATCCAATCAGTTTGTTCCTTCGGAAAGTCATAAAACAGTCTCCAAAAGTTCATTAGCAGGAGAGCTTCAGCCTTCAGCCTCCTCCTGCCTGGGCTTACAGCTCACCTGGGAAAAGCCCTTCTCCTCTGTTCCATACAAATGGAGCTGGTTCCACAGCAGCTGCTTTGGAAGGAGAGAGGAGCTCACCAGAGATCTGCGAGGTCACAACCTCCTTGTCAATAACTTCTCCCACTGAACATTGTAAAATCAATGTTCTCTTCCTGCCAGACACCACTTCTTCCCTCCAAGTTCTGCGACCTGTTGTTGTCCTTTGCCCTCTGGATTGTTTGGTGCCCTGCAGATCCCCACAAAGCCATGACTGGAGGGTTGATGGACAGTGGAACTGTTTGCACATCACAAACAAACTGAACATCTTTCAAGTACAGATAATATTGAGTTTTTCCACCTTCCCGAGCTTCAGAATTCCCAATGAAAAGAAGCTCCTGCTCACTGTGAATGTCTCTCACTGACATTTGGAAGAGGCTCTTTGTGATGCCCTTTGTTGTTTGTGTCCTCTGTCTTGGGCCACAGTTTGGTCTTCCAGAAATATGTTAAAGTGTATTTTTGTGTTCACAAGACTGGGATTATTGCCAAAAAATCTCCCATTTATTATTAAACTGTACGATTTGCCCTTGTAATGGTACATCCTGGTGTGTTTTACAGCCCACAATAGATGAGAAGATTCAGCTCGTGCCTAAAGCCCAGTTGGGCAGCTGGGGGAAGGGCAGCAGTGGTGGAGCCAAGGCAAGCGAGATGGGTAAGTCAGGATGGACCCTCACCCTCGGCTTTGCTGCCAAAGAGCAGGTTTGGGTGGGGTTCACAGAATCATGGAATGTTCTGGGACAGGGAGCTGGGAGGGACCCACAAGGACCAGAGTCCCCCCCCTGGCCCTGCACAGACACCCCAACAACCCCACCCTGGGCATCCCTGGCAGCGCTGCCCAAACGCTCCTGGAGCTCTGGCAGCCTCGGGGCCGTGCCCATTCCCTGGGGAGCCTGGGCAGTGCCCAGCACCCTCTGGGGGAAGAACCCTTCCCTGATATCCAACCCAAACCCCCCTGGCACAGCTCCAGCTGTTCCCTGGGTGCTGTCCCTGCTCACAGAGCAGAGCTCAGAGCTGCCCCTCGGGAGGAGCTGCAGCCCCCAATGAGGGCTCCCCTCAGCCTCCTCTCCTCCCCTCTCTGTGTGACCTCCTGACAAGAAGGGTTGAAGTGGGGCAGGCCCAGCCTTTTCCCTGCAGTTCTCTCCCCATCGCTCTGAAACAGCTCCAGCTGAACTGCTCAGGGATGCCAAGGTATCAGCAGCTCCTGACCTTGTCGCTCTGCTCTGTGTTGTCTCCACGATCTCCAGACTCCTTGCGACCAAGTGCCACAAGTCTGAACAGATTTTCTGCCCTGCAGCCTCCAGTCTCCCCAGTATCTGCCTCATCTGCATCTTCAGAACTAGAATCTCGCAGGGCCTTAACGAGGTGAGTGTCGCGCCGCCGCTCTTCCCTGCTGCACTTTGCACCCCCTGCTCTGGGTACCAGCACTCGGAAAGAAGAGAATTCCTTGCCTTTCCAGGAATGGCTGGGTCCTCTTTCCCCTCTGAGTTAGCTTCAAACACACCTGTATTTTATAATACCATAGGAGAGAGAGGTGGAATTAATTTTTAAAGCCATTTTGATGAATGTTTTAGTTTCCACTTCACCCTTCAGCTATGGGTGGTTGTGTTTAACAGATTAAAAACTCTTCAGATAAAATGTAGTAATAAATAGGTTGGATTTAATGGCTGTGAATTCAGCCAGGTCAATAGGTTTATTTATCCAGAAAAACACACCTAAAACCTGGCAGAAATGCAGCATAAAATAGTGTCTGACCCTTCCCAGCAGGTGTGACCTGCCCGTGCTCCCGCATCCCACAAAGAGCTGCAGAGCCTCTCTCTCACTCCAATTCCTTCAGGGCTGCAGCCACTCCAGCTTGGAGCATGAAACACATATTAAACCTCAATAATTTATTAACTCTAGACACAGTTTATAAATGTACAGTTAATTTAAAATGTCACTGGATCTTCCTTCCAGTGCACACGAGCTGCTGAAGTGTTTTCCTGGGTTGTGCCTCTAATGTTTTCCCTCCTGTTTCAAGTAAAGCTTGGGCTTACCTGGAAATTATTCCATTTTGGTATCGTTTTGACCATCTTACTCATTAACACAATAATTAACAGGTCAGATCATTGTCTCCTGTTGCTGGGAGCCTTCACTGTTTGGGAGATATTTTTCAATAAATGGGTAAAAAATACAACTCTCATGGAATCACAGAATGGTTTGGGTTGGAGAGACTTTAAAGATCACCCATTCCCACCCTCTGTCATGAGCAGGGACACCTTCCACTATCCCAGGTTGCTCCAAGCCCCATCCAGCCTGGCCTTGGACACTTCTAGGGTTGGGGCAGCCACAGCTTCTCTGGGCACCCTGTGCCAGGACCTCACAGGGAGGAATTTCTTTGTAACATCTAATCTAAGGCTCTCACACGATTTCGAAGTGAAACAGAGTCCTTGTGTTACAAAATTCACTGTTCCATGTATAAAACGGGTGCTGTAGAGCACTGCTTTTCCATGTGTTCTCTAGGAAGGCTGGCTCTGCCTGTCCGCTCTGGGTATTTGTGTTTGTGCATCCCTGAAATGGAGTTAATTTTGGTTGTAGGTACAGCTGTAAGAAATTGAGCCAGCAATCCTGCGGGGTTTGGGGGGTGGCTTTTTCCTGCAGTGAGGCCCTCGAGTACCTTCTCTAACCTCTGAGCCTGTTTGTGTTCGGCAGTCGCGGGAGCACAGGCAGGGAGAAGAACGACAAACCTCTGCCACCTTCCCTGTCCCGGCCCAACACCTTCCTCCGGGGCAGCAGCAGCAAGGAGCTGCTGCTGGACAACCAGGCCCAGGAGGAGCAGCGCAGGGAGATGCTGGAGACAGTGAAGCAGCTGACAGGAGGCATGGAGATGGACAGGAACAGCACCGAGGCCGAGAGGAACAAAGCCAAGGAATCTGGTAATGGCTCCTCTGCGCCTGGGGACTCTTGCTGAATGTGTGGAAAGGCACAAGGGAGGATCTGTCAGGAGCAGTGACAGGTGTCTGTGCAGGGCACTGCCAGGCTGCTGCAGCTGCGATGCCCCTCCCAGAGCTGGGTGTGACAGCAGAGTCAGGCAGGCCTGGGCCTCATCCCTCGCCCGCTGCTCTGTGGGAGCCAGCGGAGCTGGAGGCTGCAGGTACCAGCACTGCACCACCCCATGGCACTGCCTTGCCTGTCGTAGCCTGTCACTGTCCCACTGGCTTCTGGGCACAAAGTCCCCTGAGTCAGTGTTAGTTCTTCAGGAATGCCTTTTCAGTGCCCAGTAAAGCCATCTCTACCCTTTCCAAACATTCCCCAGGGCCAGGGCAGGGATTTGGGTCTGGGGCAGATGGTGCACAGCAGCTTTTTAGCATCGTGTTGTTGCCAGCTCTCCTTCCAAGCCGGCTCTGGTGCAGCATGACAGTGGCACCCACCAAGGTGACTCGTCTGTCACCTTGCCAGTCCTGCAGCTCCTGCTTTTCCCTCCTGCCAGCCTGGGCTGGTTTGTTAGTGGGAAGATGTGGACTCTTACAGGGTGATGTTCCCTGTGGACAGAACCTTTATAGTAAGGACAGCATTCAGCTCCTTCCCTGGGAAACATCTGGAAACTGCTGCAGTGAGAGAAACACCTCGACTGCCACAGCACAGCACAGGCTTGTCCTGAGGCTTCGGGACGTTGTAGACAATCCATGGGGACCAGGCTTTGGGATGTGATCAGGAGATTGCCTTGGGCTGCTGCCCATCGCAGTCAGCGTATTTTAACTTCGCTGCAACAGCTCCCATTTATTTAATGTTGGTGGAGAGCTTTCAAGGTGTTCGACCTGTGCCACTGCCAGTTGTGAGCTGGCAAGGTCAAGTTACAGAAATACTGGGAGTTAATGTGGGGGAAAAGTAGCCAGGAAGGAATCACAGAATCCCAGAATGGTTTGAGTTGTAAGGAACCTTAAACTCATCCAGTTCCAGCCCCCTGCTATGGGCAGGGACATCTTCCACCTATCCCAGGTTGCTCCAAGCCCCATCAAAGAACTACCCTGTGCCTGAGGATGGGATAGGGGACACGCCTGCTCTGGTGACTTCTGTTCTCAGAATGTCATCTCTAAAATGCTGATTTTCCTTTTCCAAACATTTTTGTTGTATTTCCCCCAGCCAAGCCAGAAGCTCCCCCAGCTCCAGTGCAAGAAAAGCCTTCGCTATCAGAAGAGGAAATAGAGAGAAAATGCAAATCTATCATTGATGAGTTCTTGCATATTAATGATTTTAAGGTAAGCAAGATGAAAACCTCACTTAACAGAAAGCTCTGAGGGTATGGAGTGCTTTCTCTCCAGGATCTGTCTCTGTGAGCCCCCAGCCCACACAGAGGCAGCAGGAGCAGCGGGGCTGGGCAGAATCCAGGCAGCAGCAGCAGCTCCATGAGCAGTTTCAGGACAGTTGTCTCCCAAGCTTGTTTTCTGCCCTGCTGGTCGTAGGAAAAATAGCCCAGCCTGTGTGTTTTAAGTAGCAAGATGGATGTGTATCTGTCATGAATCACTGAGCAGCTCCATAATACCAGCAATTTTGGAAGCAGAAAAGCTAGTGGGAAAATAAACAGAGGTTTTCATTTAGTTATCAAAGCATGTGCTGTTCTGATCTGATGGCAGATAAAGCAATACTAAATATTGAACAAACCACTCCAGAGGATTTTTAATAAACATTGGAAATTACTGAGCAGCTGTCATCACTTCCTAGTTAAAAGGTTGAAATTCTGTTTCCCTTGTAAATGGGTTTTTTAGCTTGTCCAGGGAGATTGCAAGAAGTGTTACATTGGCTACGAAGCTGCTTCCTTTGATCTTTCACTGAAATAAATTTTTAGACCTGCCAAGTTTGAAATGGCATCACTTGGGAGTTGCTGGTTTGGCACCCTAAAAGCAGAGTTGCTGCTTCCATTTCACTGGGCTTCCAATTAATAATTGGAAAGAGGAATATTCTCGTGATGGATTGTTTAGAGTTCACATCTAGTTATTGGGATAAATTATTAAATGCATGGTTTGGAGAGGAAAAACCTTGCTCTGATTGGCAGTGGGCTGGCCTGGGACCCAGGGGCTGGTGAGCCGAGGAGTCTCCGCTCCTTTTCCTTCTTGTGATGGACTCCAAAGGCTCCCCCTGGATGCCTGGGATGAAGGGGCCGCTTCGGTTCCCTGTTTGCAAATACAGCAGCATATTTCTGTGGCTGGCTGGAAATGGAGCTGAATTGCTTTAGACAGAGCAGGGCTTGTTAAAAGTCCGTGGAATGAAGGCAGCTTGTTTGCACCAGGAGTTACTTGCTGCTGGGGAATTCTTGGTGCTCGTCAGGTGCAGCGACGCTCTGACTAACTCCGCTTAAACTCGTGTTCCTGCAGCCACCCGTGAGCGAGTTCCTGCTGTGCAGAGCAGAGGATGGGCCCTTTGCAGGTGTTTGGTCCTCAGAGTTTGACCTGACCATGAACTCAAACTGCTGAGCTGTGACCCTGGTGACAGCAGGGTCAGCCAGTAGGGTTCCCAGTGTGTCCTGGGACACCAGGATGCTTCTGAGGAGCTCTGACCCGAGCCTGCGGGCCGGGACCACCGGGCTCCTGACCTGCAGAAAAAAGCCTTTCAGGGCCTGAGGAAACACATCTGGGGCTGCCTGTTAACTCAAGGCATAACCAGTCACAGAGCAGGTGCCTGTGGTCAGGCAGGCCACTGAGATCCGTGGGCTGGACCCAGAAGGTCACTGGAAGGTCCTTGTGATGGAAGTAGAGATTTTTGATGTGGGACTTTGAGAGCTGCTCTCACAGTCTCTGAGTGTTTTCTTTGTTTAGGTTGCAAAATGCACAAGTCAGAAGGTAGGAGCTTTAGACAGGGGAGATCTTCCTCCAAGTGCTGCCCAGCTATTTTCTGCTTCTTGATGGGCTGTGGGTTTGTAACACAGGCATTTGTGCTGGATCAGATCAGTAACAAATCTCACCTGATACCCTCTTTTTGACTTGTCTTGATGTTTGATGCAGTAATAGGTGTTTTGGTGGCATCCAGAAGACAACTCCTGCCATTACACCAAGCAGCCCTGGAATGAGATTGTGTATTTTAAAAATTGTTACCTGAGTGGTATAACTCCCATTATTATTACACTAATAATTCCATTATTATAACACTATTACTGTTGTTTTTGTTACTATTACGTGATGAGGTTCCACCGCCTCATTCTGTTACAGTAGGAAATACCCTTGTGCCATGTTTTTGGCTGTTTTTCAGTTCAGGGGTGACTGATGTGTGTCATTCCACAGGAGGCCATGCAGTGTGTGGAGGAGCTGAGTGCCCAGAACCTGCTGCCCGTGTTCGTGCGCGTGGGAGTGGAGTCGACGCTGGAGCGGAGTCAGATCACCAGGGATCACATGGGCCAGTTGTTACATCAGCTGGTGCAGGCAGGAAAGCTGAGCAAGCAGGATTTCTTCAAGGGGTTGGTATTCTCCACAGAGTATCCACAGATTCTCTTTCTCAGTGTTTCTTGCAAGTGGGTGCTGTGCTGCAGAGAAATGATCTCCCACCTTGTTTTTGTATCCTGCCCTCTCCACGCATTCTTTTGCGAGGACTGTATCATCTGGGTGTATTTGTAAGGAATGTTATTATTGAAATATATATTTTAAAGTGTTTCAGATGCTTTAGTGAATGTAAATATGTTCATATTTGTATCAGCTTTTATTTCGAAGCAGATCTGTAGGAGTCTGTTTAAATGTGTGTGTTCAGATCCCTGTTCTGTGCTGCATTTCTCCCTGTTTGCCTTTTGCAAATCCCTGAATGTAATTGGAAGAGGAGGAAGTCAGAATCCTTCACACAACATTTGTATCTGGGAGCATCCACGGAACCTCAGCCACTCTCTCACTGGGAAAAAGGCTTCACCCACACGATGCCATTTCTCAGGAGACCTCAGCTGGAGCGGCCGAATCCTCGAGGAGCTGAGGAGGAGAACGTGCAGCAGATGGGTTGGACCTGCTTCAAGAGACCTGAGTTTCGGCTGCTGGCTCATTTCAGCTCCCTGAGTTTTGTGTTCCCAGCCTGGTGTCCAGTCCTAAAACAATCGATGTTCCCAGGGAGGTCCCTGGTGGCACTCGGTCCTCACTGGAGTGTAGAGCAGGAGGGATAAAACAGGGATAGCCACAAATGCAGCAGTGAAGGAGCAGATGAAGCAACTCTTTGGATGCTGAGTTTCTGAGGAGTTGGCTCTGTCTGGCTGCTTTAATTTGAATCCCTGTCATTGTGGTACCACCGACCGCTCCAGCGGGGAACTCCCTGCACCCGTGTCTGTCCCTGAATTCCATCCAGCTGTATGGAACAGCTGAAAAATTCTATATCCACAGGGAGAGCACTTGTGTCCACACAGCACTGATGGTCAGAGGGACTCGTTTGAGGTGATATATATCCAAAATGTATTGGGATTAAAGCTGTTCTGGAGTTTCCTGGTGTTTGGATAAGTGGATCTTGATGAAATATTGGGATCTGTGGTCTGAATGTGGTATAAACAACGTGAAATAGCTCCTGAAGATGATGGGAAGGACAAGTGGTGTTCAGTGGGTGCTGAGGAGAACACCAGAAACCACCTCACTTACTGACACAGGAGAAATGACCATGTAATGAGGGATCACAGGATGAACACAGCTCCCAACCCACGTCTGCGAGATGCACAACAGGAAAACGATTTCTGGCAGAACGGCTGGAGGAGCAGCAGGGGATGCAAAGAACAAAGCAAAGGAGGTGGTTTCTGGTTTGAAACACGAGAGAAAATGTGCATTCATAATCACTAAACAGGACACTGGACTTTTCAAGGTTTTTGGGGATAAACAAACAATGATTGAAACTGGCAGGAGAGCAGAAAAATTACCATCTACCAGGCATGGGAAGTGAAGCCACCTGCAAGGACTTCATGGGAAAGAGGAGTTTTGAGCCATTTCGGGAAGTGTTATCATTGGGGAGCAGCCCTATAATTCCTGCTGCAGATAGAAACCCCCCTCTGCTGAACTGAGCTCTTGCTCACAGACATTTCACTTGATAGTTTACATTTACAGACAAAAATGCTTTTTAGTTTTATAGGTGTTACTATTTAGCAAATGATTTGGTACTGGGATATAAGAATTATTATAAATTGAGGTTTCCTGGATCTGTCTGTTGGATCTACAAAAGGTGGTGTCTTTTCCACATACTCTCCATGTTACTGCATGGAGAAATTCAGTCCTGGCAGTTTGGAAGTACCAAAAGCACAAAATGGCAATAGGGTCTTTGTTACCTTTGTGGTTCTCCTCACTCCTCTCTCTCTTCACTTCTCTTTTATGCTACAAAACATTTTTAAAGTGCAGATTTCTTTGCAGGAAATATCTCCAACTAAATTTTATTTAATACTTGATGTTTTTCCTTCTTCTAAAGCTTTTCTGAGACCTTGGAGATGGCGGATGACATGGCCATAGATATACCCCATATCTGGTTGTACCTGGCTGAGCTGGTGACCCCCATGTTAAAAGAAGGAGGAATCTCTATGAGAGAACTTATACAGTAAGTGATGCTTTCCCAGCTGTGCCTGCAGTGTTTTCACAGCGTGGTTCCCACCACAGTGAAGGATGAGCAGTGCTAGAGGCTCAGCTCCCCGTGGGAGCCGATGGAAAGTTTGTCACACATCCTTGGGGCCCACACTGGTCTGAGAGCTCTGCTGGGAAGGGAGCTTGGTGCTTTCACCCTTGGAGAAGGGTTTTAAATATAAGTCTGCTGTTTGTCTCAGCTGAGCTTAAAAATACCCCGGTGCTGTAGAGTGGAGTCATTTGGGAGCACAGAGGCTCTGGGAATTACACTTGTAGAGAGTGAGGTACCGCAGAGGGGCCTGTGTGGCTCAGGGTGGTAACTGAAGGAGGGCGGGGTTAGGTGGGATGTTTGGAATAAATTCCTCCCTGTGAGGGTGGGCAGGCCCTGGCACAGGGTGCCCAGAGCAGCTGTGGCTGCCCCTGCATCCCTGGCAGTGCCCAAGGCCAGGCTGGACAGGGCTTGGAGCACCCTGGGACAGTGAAAGGGGTCTCTGCCCAAACTATGGGATTCTGTGTCTCTACCACCTGGGCATTTCCTTGAATGGGCACAAACCCTTGTCTGCCAGACTGGAAACCATTTCCCGGACCAGAATTCCTGTATTTTCTGCATGTCCTTACATACTTGGGGATTAACTGGAAGCCAGCAGAATGGTTCCTATTTGTATTACTATTATATTAAGAAAATAACAGTCTTTTCCCTCTACCCAAATACAGCATCCCACAAAAACGAGTGGATTTGACATTAAATATAATGTATTTTTTGATGTAAAATTCAAGTCTTTGTAATTAGCCCTGTTGTGACAAGGTCACTGCATCACTAAATATTTTATCAGCAATGCTGAATTAATCAAATCCTTCCTCCCTGGCAGAAGTTAAAGGTGATTTCCTGCCTCAGTTTGATTACTACCCCTTGCTTTGCATTCCAAATATGAATTACAAAGAAAAAACACCTGGTTTTCTTTCATTCTAGAGAATTTAGCAAACCCTTGCTTCCTGTGGGAAGAGCCGGCGTCTTGCTTGCTGAAATCTTGCACCTTCTATGCAAACAAATGGTGAGTGCCCAGGTGCTCCTGTCCTCCGGAGGGAGGAGTGGATGCAGCGCTCGTGTTCATGCATGAAACCTACACCATTCCCACATGAGGACGTTTAGGGATGGGCCAGCCAGTCCAGATAACTTAGGAAACCTGCCTCGCACCCCCAGTTTCCAACCAAGCCTTATGAGGTTCCAAAAAGTTGAGTTAACTTTTTGTTTTCTCATCACTTTTCCCTTTTGCAGGTACCTTTGCACCTGGCTTCTCCCAGAAGCTAAGAGTGCTGAAATACTGCAAGAGGGACATGCTCAAGGGATTTCTGGGCTGACCAGAAGCAGCAAGTGCCGGGAGTCTTGCGAGAGAGCTGTTCTTGCAGACCGGAGAGGTTCTCAGGGTTCGGATAAGCTTCCGATGGCCTCAGACTGCTGGGTGCTTATCCAAACTAAACCTGCCGACTCTTGAGGTTCACCCAGCACTGGGGTAGTGGCACCTCCTCACCCCGTGACTCCGAGCGCTCTCTTTCACACCTCACAGCTGCGTGTCCAACCAGTTTGGTGGTTTCCCTATAACTCATCTCCATTTTTGTCTTTTTTTTTTTTCTTTTTTTTAATCCAGCTAAATCCTGCACTTTGGGTAGTGTCTATTTCCAACCCTGTAAAATCCCTCACTTGCCTTTTTTTTATTTTTTCAAGCATGCATTCAAGTAAGGTTGAATGTTCCAGGAGCATTTCAGTCTAATGGTGTAGAGTGTCTTTTTATTTAATTATTTTAGTCTTGTGCTTGTTTGGACAGTCAACTTCCTTTTTTATTTTAACTATTCTGTGAAAGAAAAGCTGCTGTGCTCTGGGTGTGGAAGCACAGCCTTGGTTCTCTCTTTCTGCCACAGCTTTCTGATCCAATCTCGTCCAGGCCAAGACTTGGACTTGGGTATTTCAGTGTAATATCAGCCATCTAATCCAGATCTTGATGGATCAGAGCAGGAACTATGCACAGTTGGCTCTTAACAACCTGTATTGTAAACTGAAAATTGTAATCTGCTTTGTAAACCAGAAGTCAGGCTGCATTTCTCAGCTTGGCTTAGGCTACTCAGTGATTTGCTGTGAGCAGGCGCTGTAAGGTGAAACTTTGGCAAAGCATTTGGGTGAAAAGAGCTGGTTGTGCTCAGCATTTTTATTCTTGTCGGAACTGTGTGTGTCAGAACTGTGCCCTCTGATGCAGGAGGCTCAAAGGTCAGTGTGACATTAGAGGCTGCAAAAGGCTGAACTGTCTGTGCTCAAAGGCACTGCTCTCAAGGTTTGCATAAACTCTAGGAATTGAGGAGAGAGTTTGGAGTTATGTGCCTGAATTTGAGGCTTGGTCTCTGCGCAGAAAACAGCCATGTAAATAAGGGATTTTCTCAAAGGAGCAGTGTGCCAGAGCCTTACTGTCAAGGCAGGGGAGCGTGAGTCACGGAGTAAGTCAGGAGAAGGATCTGAGTCATCGGTGCCAGCTGTGTGTCAGGCCGTGGGAAGCTGCCCTGTTCCACGTGTCACTGCTCCTGGGTAACCCTGGAGGTCGTTGCGAACCCCCCGTGTCACTTCTGCCTTGTCCCTTCCCCGTCACGAGGCGTTGCCCACCTGACAAGATGTGCATACCCGGGGGGATTGCACATGTGGTTTCTCTTGCACGGGGTCTCCAGATGTTCTCACTCATTGCCAGGCATTTGTTGGGTGGCTGAACTGTCCTTTATTCCTCCTGACACAGCTGCACCATTCCGGCCCCTGTGAGCTCCCGGGGTGTCCCTCAGCTCCTTAAACTGGACAAACTGCTTGTGTTTCAGAGCCATAAGAAAGTGGGAGCCTTATGGAGGGAGTCTGGCCTCAGTTGGAAGGACTACTTGCCCGAAGGGGAGGATGTACATACCTTTCTCATGGAACAAGTGAGTTCAGATCATTTGCTCGATCATCCCGTTTGTTCATCCTCTTCCATCCCATTCTTTTGTGCAGTTGGGATATGGGGTGAAGTGTCTCCGAGGTGGGGTAGATGATTTCAGCACCATGTTTTGAAGCACAGGGAGGACAAGCCCGTCCCCACTGCTCCCGAACACACATCTCGGGTCTCCTGGCTTCCTCTAGGAGACCTGTTTCTCCAGCTGGGAAAAAAAATTCAAGGATGAGTTTTGGAGCAAGGACAGACAATCTGCAGGAGGGCCACAATAAATACCAATTATTCACTCATCCTACTTTGGATTATGATCCTGGAGGGAGCCAGGAACTGATGGAGGCACCTCATCTCTTGCTGGTGCTGCTCCTCAGGAAGACACTGTCTCCCTTTGGAGCTTCGAGTGATCCACTGCCCTGTTCTGGGACTTTGGAAGTGCTGCAGGAAATGAAAATATTGCCATGGCCTGGGCCTTGCTGAGGGGCCTGCAGCTCCTTTCAAAGAATCGGGGCACTGGCTGCAATTCCTTGAGCCAATGCCAGCTCTGGTCACTGCAGTCCAGCCCCTGTAGCTCCAGCTGGGCAACACACACTTGATTTGGTGCTCTGCTGTGCAGGGCTGGAGCTGCCTGAGGTTGTCTTTGCTGGATAATGTAGTTCCCATGTGTTTGCAAAATGCTTCCTAACCTTTGGAACAGGGAAAGTTTATATTGCTGTAATGATAACTGAGCAGCTGAAAGATGCCAGGAAGCAGAATTAAATGTAGTTTCCTGCTTCAATCTGGTGTAATTCAGCCTAGGGAAGTACATTTCACTAATTGTCATCATCACATGTGGTGTTGCAGAAGTTGGAGTTCACGGAGTCCAACTGTTCCAGTTCCTCAGAAGCACTTTCAGAGAAAGAACTCTCTGCGGAAGAGCTGAACAAGCAGCTGGAAAAACTCATTGTTGAGGACAAGGCGAATGATGAACAAATCTTTGATTGGGTAGAGGTACAAAGAGATTTTCACCCTCCCTGCAGCCTGTTTAATTGCTTTTGTAAATATGTTCTGGTCTGAACATCTTGGGGTTTAGGACACTGCGAGGATTTGGTCTGTGCAATCAACACTTCCAAAGAATTAAAATCTAAAATATAATCAGTCATTCAAGAGTCAGCTTTAGGAAGGAAGAATTTTAGACATATTAACTGTGTAACTGCCTTTTAGATACTTAAATGTCAGAAGTAGACTTTATGACACTGAATATCCTGCTTCTGCCACTTAGTGCATTTTAGATGTACACTGCTACATCGTTTCTTCACAAAACAGGGAAGAGAAGCTTCTTACTACCTTTTTTCCAGCATGACCTCTGCAAATTTCCCCCTGTATAAACATCCTGGGCAGTCACTGAGAGCACCTTTTCCCAGTGCACTGGGCCAGGCACTGGAAGAGAAAATAAAGGGAAAAAAAAAGAGGAAAAGGCCTGTCAACGCACTGGTCTTTGCTCTCAGTCTCTGGCTGCATTCTTTAACCCAGATGTTTAGTGTCTGAAATTATACCCAACCTGACACATTTACATCTATGCTTACACTAAATCTTGGTCAGCTTCAGTTCAGTTATTTCTGTGGCAGAGCAATGTGTTAGAAATGTCATTTTTCCACTGCTGTTAGAGGAGTCGAGGGTGGAACGAAAGCAGCACTGAAAATCTGGGATCACCCACAGGCTCTTTGGAGCCTTGGACAAGTTCCACAGCCATTCCCTGAATTTCTTTTACAAAGCAAACAATCTCCACCCAAGGAACACGCCGTAAAGTTTGTTGGAAAAGCCTAAAACTCTTTGAAACTGTGTAAGGGCGTTGCAGGAGCCCGGCGTGGTTGGTTTGGTTCTGCAGACGAACGGCTCCTTGTGGGAGGTGTTCGGTGGCACATGGATCCCATGGGAACTGGTGTTGCCTGTTGACGTCCCTGAGGGAGTTTGAAGGAGTGAGTGGGGAAGCCGAGTGTTTGCAGGGGTGAGCTGGGTTTGTGCTGCAGCAGCAGCTGAGCCTGGACGTGCTGCCACATTCAGCGCTGGAGTTTGGAAGCGGTCGCGCTCCTGCAGCGCCGTGTTTTTAACTGGTCCATTTACTCTCGATTCCAGGCTAATCTAGATGAAAGCCAGATGAGTTCACCTACATTCCTTAGAGCTTTAATGACAGCAGTTTGTAAAGCAGCTATTATAGGTGAGTAACTTGCAGTGTAAACACCACGCAAACCAAACCTGCAAAGAATTATTTGGTATTTTTCAGGTTTATGCCACATTTCCCTGCCCAAGGCTGTGTTTTATCACACACTAAGGCTTTTCCATCATTTGGGATTGTGCCCAAGAGCAGGGTGTCCCTTCCCCATGTGACAGCCGGGCACTTTGCCGGGCATGGTGTTGCCGAGGTGACCCTGCTGTGTCCCAGTGACCTTGTGTGAGCAGGGGTTTCAGACAGCGCTGGGTAATGCCAGCTTGTTCATCGATTTTCTTAACGAAGGTGGAAATGACTGAGATCTTCGTTAAGGCAATTAACATTTCCACTCCTGTGTCAGCAAAGATGCGTGGGCACCCCAGCAGTGGCAGCGTGGGCTGAGAGAAGAAGCCAGTCTGGGGCTCAGGCTTGTTGTAAGAGTTTTATATCCGAAGTTTCAGTTTTGGAAAGATGGTTTATGTGGATTGCTTGCCTGTACAGCTGTCGGCTGGAAGTGCAGGAAAGGGAGGGCTCCCAAGTCGGACACGTGAGCCTCCGAGCCCCGGGGGGGTTGAGTAAAGCACTGCAGCCAGAAACATCTGCTCACTTCACTTGGTTTTCTTTAACTTTACTGTTGGCATCTGGCAAAGCAAAAAGTGGTGCTTGTAAAGAGTCTGGTTCTGCTCTGAGCTGTGATTTGGGGGAGAGAACGGGCTGGAATCCACCGCGGGAGGGAGGGGAGGGACAGCCCAGCTCCTTCCTCTCTCTGGGAACAGAACCTTACTCGTGCCCCCTAGTGTTAACAGAGACGTGACACAGGATTTCATTTCCAATATTTAAGGGTTCCCTGTTGTGTCAGGAAAATCATCCTCCGGTTTAAATTTTGACCTTGCCTCTAACTGAGTTTTTTTCTTTTGTTTTCAAAATATCACTTAATTGGGTTGCATGATCTACTTGAAAGCTGCTGACTAATTTATCCATGTGGCTGATGGACTTCTAATGCATATTTTTTATACATTCCTATTTCCTATGTCATGTGCAACTTACGATTTTGTTTCTGCCCTGGTATTTTTAGAAAAAAAAGAATTTTCTAAAAACCCAAACGCGGTTGCCTGTGGAGACACGATTTGCACTGCAAAGTAAAGTTGTGCTGCCTTGTGCATGTGTTAGAGCCAGGGTCACTGCAGACACTGGTTGAATTTGGGGAACTGTAAGGACCAAGACTTCCAGAAATAGCCATTAACCAAAAATAGCTCCTGTTGTTTCTCATTCTCCTTTTCCCTCCACTCTGATCTGTGTTTGTGATTGTTGTTTGCATAAATAAAGGCAATCAAAGACCTGTCCCTGTTGCCCTGTGCCAAAGCTAACCCTGCTTTCTCCTCTTCCCCTCAGCGGACTCTTCCAGCTTCCGAGTGGACACTGCTGTTATCAAACAGAGAGTGCCCATCTTACTCAAGTACCTGGACTCAGACACAGAGAAGGAACTACAAGCACTTTATGCACTACAAGCATCAATAGTAAAACTTGATCAACCTCCTAGTAAGTTGCCTCTGTGCTGGGATTGCTGCAGAAGGGAAGAGGGATTCTGTGGGAGACTGGGAGAGGATGTGCTTTTCCTTACCTTTGTAGGTAGCGGATGAGAGAAGCCGGTGTGTGGTGGGTTCAGCTCGTCCAAATTCCAGCTTTTTAGAGCAGCACAGGTTCCCAAATGCTTGGCCAGAGGCTGGCTCTTCTTTTGGTTGCTCCTGTGAGCAGGCACACAGAAGGAAGGACAAACCTCTGTTGATAAAAAGAGAGCAAAAGAAGAGCAGTAAAAAATAATCTGTTGAGTTTGCAGTGCCTGGCCATGTGAGAGCCTGGGTATTGTTATTGCATTGCTACTCCACAGATGGCTGTGGGCTTGGAGGGAATAAAACGAGTTGGTCAACTGATGAGTTTTGTCCCAAAGATGCTACAGAAAACTCTTGTGGGACAAGAGGCAAGGGAGTAGCCAAAGAAACAGGGATTCCCAGGGAATCTGCAGCACAAAATCCAAGAGTACCTCAAAACACCCAGCACGATCGTCCTTAGTGCCCTTTATGGCATTAGTTGGGCATTATCTGTCCCGATGAGCCGCAAAAACCCGGCGTTGGAGGGAATCCAGACGTGTGGTCCAGAGGAGATGGGCTGCTGTGGGTTCTGCTTGCCAGCCAATCTAGATAACGTATTCCCACGGCTGCTTTCCCAGCTTTCCCTCTTCTCTGACAGTGTCAGAGGGGTCGGTTTCCCTCCTCACCTGAGTGTGAGCAGCCGGGAAGCAATAACTGAGTAAGAGCCCTTTGTTTTCCTTGCCTGCCCATCTCCTGTGCCAAGAGCTCGCGTTAATCCCCTTATCTGCGGGCGCGTCTCTGGCCGCAGCCGCAGCTGACAGATGTTCCCTCCCGTTACTCCATTACTGCAGATTTGTTGCGGATGTTTTTTGATTGCCTGTATGACGAGGAGGTCATTTCGGAGGATGCCTTCTACAAGTGGGAAAGCAGCAAGGACCCAGCGGAGCAGAACGGGAAAGGAGTAGCGCTAAAATCTGTCACGGCGTTCTTCACGTGGCTACGGGAGGCCGAAGAGGAGTCAGAGGATAATTAAAACTTAAAATACAGATTTAAAACAAACAAACAAAAAAGAAACAATTTAAGTATTTTTTTAAAAAGTTTCACGTCTTCGCCAATCACAGTGCAGCAAGGCCAATTCTCTCTCGCAGACCCCCCTTGCCCCACGCACGCACGAGTGGGAGAGGTAAAACCCGATAAACACCGAGGTGATCATGGAGGCAAAAAGGTACTTGAAAAAAAACCCACAAAAGTAAACTTCAAACCTGAGGGCGGGAGCACTAAACCAAAATACCTGTATTATTTATAGAAAATATTTTCTGTTTTAATCTTTTTCTTTTCTTTTTAAACAAGGACTCATACTTAGGAAAACACACAGCAAAACAAATCTGTTTAGCAAAAACAAAAACAAGTTGAAAACTTTTAATTTATTATTTTAAGGACTGCAAATGCCAGTGTAATTTTTAAATTTGCAGTTTCTGTAAACAAATTGTATAATAGAACAAAAGCAGAGAAATAAATTTCCCTCCCCTTCATACGCACCTCAGTTTTGTTTCAAAGCATGATAAATAGACAAAACTTTGAAGGGGGTTGGGGTGAGCTAGATGAGGACGAGATCAATTTTTTTTTATTGTCATCAGATTTTTCTGCCTGCCTCTCAGCTTGCTTCAGAAATTTAAAAAGAAAATAGTAATCAAACCATACATAACCTTGGATCGGAAGGAAATGCATTTGAGAAAACCGCTGCGGACCAGAGTGCTCCGAAAATAACTCATTGAAAACCGTGCTACCCCGGGGAAAAACGTACTAGTGATACTTTGAGAACCTTTAGAGCAACTTTAAGGCTTGTAAATACATAGAACAAATATTTAAAAAAAAAAAAAAAAAA
>VZRR01005499.1:154494-164523 GCA_013398015.1 Oreocharis arfaki
AAAAAAAAAAGAAAAAAAGAAATTGACTCAATACTATTTCTTTTCACTTTCAAAATATAAAGAACAAAATAAAGACAAACATTGCAAGTTTAAAAGAAAGTAAAACGACTTCTCCTTTGACAGCTGCTGAATGTGTGCACCATCCTGAGCGGTGCTGGCTTCCTTGGCGTGCCGTAGGTCCTCGGGCCCAAATTGTGTACATATAGTGTGTGTCTGTATGTGTGACTACCAAAAATGAGGGGTGAGAGCAATTGTTGTTTTAAAGAAAAAAGGAAAAAAGGGGTTGCTGTTGTGCCGAGAGAACTCCCTGGCCGGGGAGCAGCCGGTGGCTCTGGAGCCACGTGGGTGCCGTTGGTTCCCGAGGCTGGGACGCGACCTCGGGGCGGACGGTGCCCGATCCCAGCTGGGTTTCTCCAGCCACGTGGCAGCCGCATCTCTGTGTGACTTGGATCAGTGGCGTCGTCCCAGTGACCCTGGGAGCTCCGGAGGTCGCAGCGTTGTGAGCCGAGATCCGACAGCCCTGCGCCCGCGGCCGCCGCCCTTCGCCCGCTGTGCCCGCGCGGCCGGACCCGGACGGGGAGCCCAGCGCCAGGGACCGGGTGGAGGAGCGGCGCGGTGCNACCTGCTGGCTCTCACTGTGAGAAGCACCTGCCATCAAGGACTCTGCAAAGCTGGGGAACCTGAAATGTGGTTTGTGAACTGTGGGCCATGGACCGTGAGTAACCCGTGGAGCATTTGCTGGGGGTCTCTGCAGCACTGGCTGCTCACATGATGCTGTCTTTTTCTTTCCAGCTGCTAAATCACTTCTTTTTATATATATATATAAAAAAAACAAAAAAAAAAAAAAACTGAAAAAAAACCACCACAACAACAACAACAAAAAGAAACAAAAAAGGAAGGGAAGAAAGGCTACAAATACATGAAATACTTTCCTAGTCTTACTTTTACATGTAAACAATTGCTGTACTTGCCTAAGGATGTGATTTGATCACCACGGGGAAGGGAGGAGGTGCCTGGTTTTGGGCAGAGGGGAGATGTCCATGAGACACTTTCCCTGTTAACATGTTCCACACCATGAATCTGAGCTAGAGAATCCATGGCCTAAAACACTTGAGCATTGTTTGGTTATTTTTTTTTTTTTTAGTAACAATAAAACACTTTTCTCTGATGTTTTGTTAAAAAAAAAGAAAAAAAGAAAAAATATTCTCACCGTTAATATATGCTCATGTATCTGCGTGTACCATAGCCAGTGATGCCTCGGCCTCACCACTGGGCCCAGAGGTTTAGATGGGCTCTAAGGGTCTCCAAAAGGTCTCTCCCCATGGAACCCCCACCCACCAGGGCTCCAGGAGTGTCTGTTAAACCTCTGCAGAAGGTCGTGTGGGTGCTCTTCTTCCAAAAGGCATTTTTTTGAGTGGAACATGGTGGTTTGTAGTAGTTAAATAGTTAATTAAATGGATGCAAGTTTGTATGTAAATAAGGGTAAATATTTGCCAAGTCGGTGTGGGCAGATGATGGAATTCCTCTCAGGGTGGGCAGTGTCAGAGCCTGCTGGGAACATGAGTGTGCAACAGCAGAGCCGTGCAAGGACTGATTCCTCTCTCCTTGCCTTGGATCAGAAGGGACGAATTTGCTGTAGAGCCTTTGAACAGCCCTGTGAATCCAGTGTGTCAGAGCTGGGAAATCTGTCTGGGGAGCTTAAACCTTCTGGCTGAAAGAGGTGGAAAACCACTGGCTGGAGGGAATGGGAATGGCCAGCAGGTAGAGGTGAGGTGAGAAAGTCTTTCCCCTTTTTGCTAGAGCCTTAATGTTAGACATTCCAGGGGGTGAGGTCTTGCCCTGGTAGTGTTCTGCAAAGGCCAGGAAGGGACTTCTCAGAGATTTTCAGGAGGGGTTTTTCAGAATTACCCAAAATTGGGTTTGTAGCATGGCAAGTTTTGGCTTTGCTGAAGTTAAATCAGTTCAGCTGCATGCTGGATGCTGTGAGCAGTTCATGCACAAGGCCTTGACATCTCCAGCTGTGGGTGTGTCACCTGAAGTTTCAGCCTCCCAACAATGTCACTGCAAGGAGCAGGACTCTTGACTCCTTCCTCTGCTCCTCTGGTGTTCTTCACCATGTACTTACTGCACCCAGTTGCTTTCCAGTTTCCTTCTAGATCAGCACAGGTTTGCAGCTGGTTGTGGGTCCTCAGGATGCGGCTCATGAAAGATGTTTGTAACCAGTCTCCCATGAAGGGTGTTAAAATACAAAAAAACCTGTAAGATAGATGAAATAGAAAGGGGAATTATTAATTAAAACAGGTTCCCATGGGAATGTGATTTGCAGGAGCTTCATTTTGTGTAAGTGAGGAGAGATGAGCTGTGGTCACTGACCTAACGTTACGGCAAAGCCTCAGCAGGGAGGGCAGCAGCTTTACACCAAGAACACTGCAGGTTGTGCTGAGCTGTTGTCTCCTAGTCTTGATCCTTTTTAAACACATCTCGTGTGCAGGCTCCTGACCGTGGCAGGGAGTTAATGCAGCTCACAGGGAAAGTGGCTTTGGAATCATTTCCACTGCTGGGAGCTCTTCTTTTCCCAAGGCTGGGGCACTGTCGGAAGCACAGGCAAGGAGCAGATGCACTGCTTACATCTCTCTTTATTACTGAGAATGTCCCCAAACCTGAAGCCACCAAACAGCTCTTTTTCAGGCCGGGTGTCCGCCTAAGGCTGGTTTCTTTCAAGGAAAGTGTTTTCAGAAAGGGATCATCCATTTCTGAGAATGAGGTCAGGAAATGCACTGATCTCGGGTGCTGCGCTCTCTCTGCTTGTGTCAACATGTTCAGGTCTTACCTTATTTTCTGGAAAAGCCTCAGGTCCAGGAGCAGATCTCGGTGTGTGGAAAAGTCTTTTCATAGAATCCTAGAATATGCTGAGTTGGAAGGCACCCATCAGGATCATGGAGGCCAGCTTCTGGGGGTTTTTTTGCCTGAGATCAGCCCTCCCTGGTGCAGGATGTGGTAGCTCACATGGCAGAAGAGGCTCAGGAGAAGGGATTCCTCTGCAGGGGTGGATTTTAGTGTGCACAAGGTGGGTTTAAGCCAGTAGTAACTTACACCGGTTGTTGCTGCAACCCACAGAGCTTTTGTTCCAACCCTATAGATTGTTTTTACTGATAAATGAAAAACAGGGTCTCTAAAAAATCCCCTTAACTTGCTGAGCAACCTGAAAACATTTAAAGCCAATTGCAGATGTTGGCATCTCATTGCCAGAGGGTAGCTGAGATTGCTCCTGCTGCATTTGGTCCCACAATGAGGTGTTTGTAGATACCCTGAAGCTGGTTGCCTTGTCAGAAGTGTCCCATGCAGAGCAGAGAAGCTGTTAGCCAGGCCTGCATGCTTGGTTTCTTTCACAGATGCCAGAGACTTTAACTTTGGGGGCAGGAAACTCAAAATCAGACCTCCCCAGAATGCTTTTGTGCCCTTAGATCCATCACCCCTGTCCCTGAGGCACTGAACCACCTGTAGGCTGCTGGCTGCAGGTCGGGACATGAGGGTGAGATGCTGTGTGGTTGGAGTTGGGCCAGGAATGCTGGGCTCTACCTGGGGGTGAATCCATCGGGAGTTGTTCGGGCTGGCAAGTGCTCCGAGCTTCCGCTTCTCCAGTCAGGCTGGGAACTGGAACTTGGCCTTTCTGCTCTTTGGAAGGTGTTGGCCTGGAAGCTGCCAACTGAGCAGTATCTGCAGCCAAGCAGTGTCAGCAGGAGCCTGAGCTCTTCGCACGCCACTGAGCTCTTTTGCACGCTTTTCATGAGGTGCCAACCCCGATGTTTGCACAAGGCCCCGCTCGCTGACAGAAACTCCAGGTTTGCTGTGCCTGGGGCCACGTGCAACCTGCAACAACAGTAGGGTGGAGCCTGGGGACCAGGAGGCTTCAGCCCAGAGGATCTTGCTTGTCTTTCTTCGGTTGGACAACTTGCAGGGAGCCATTGGAGGAAAACCAGTGATGGGCAGAGAACAGCAGCAAGAGATTGATTAACTTGGCTTCCAGCAGTGTGACTAAATCCCGATATCCAAGGAAACCTCAAGGTGTCTACCCTTGCATTTTTCAAGGGGCTCCATTTGCCACCTTTGGTTAAGCATCATGGATCTGTCGTTTGCTGAAATAACTCCTGCCTCTTTAAATGCTGCTGTAGGGATGCTGACTGGAAAGCTTTGTCATGTGGCACCAGCTTCTCTTTCTCGTTTCCAGCTGCTAAATTGTGCTGAGATGGCAACAGGAATAAAACCAGCTCCCAGTCCATTCAGTCCTTTCCATAGGGGAATTTGTCCAAGTTGCTGGCCCAGCTGCAGGGATGGATATGCTGGGGTTGCAGATGGGAAAGAGGGGAGTGGGCGTGAGGAAGGCAATAGATGCTGTTGGTTGGGAAATCTCTGTGTTACTGAGTGAGGGGAGAGAGTGGTGAAGCTCTTGGCTGTCCTGTTGCAGCCCCCTGCAAGGATTAACGGCAGAAGTTATCATAAAGCAGAGTTGCTAAGCTCCCAGGGTACAAAGCATTAGTGAGTGTGGAGCAGAGCCTTGTTAGAAGTGGTTTATCAGAGCATTTTGGGGAACAGCTGGAAAGGAGCTGTGAAGATCATCTCGGCAGATGCAGCTGGTACGTTCAGGCCTCACCCGTGAAGGGAAATGGGTCATTTCAGCATTGCAGGGTGAGCTGTTCTGAAATAACACCTGGTGCGAATGCTCTGTGACATTACAGATGGCATGAAGTGAATAATCCGATGGTCCTGGCCACTTCCTGCTCCTGTGTGAGGGCAGGGAATCACTCCTGTGCGAGGGCAGGGAGTCACTCCTGTGCGAGGGCAGGGAGTCACTCCTGTGTGAGGGCAGGGAATCACTCCTGTGTGAGGGCAGGGAGTCACTCCTGTGTGAGGGCAGGGAATCACTCCTGTGTGAGGGCAGGGAGTCACTCCTGTGCGAGGGCAGGGAGTCACTCCTGTGTGAGGGCAGGGAGTCATTCCTGTGCGAGGGCAGGGAGTCACTCCTGTGTGAGGGCAGGGAATCACTCCTGTGCGAGGGCAGGGAGTCACTCCTGTGAAGGGAGCAGGCACTCGGCACCATCACTGCGCGAATTCATGGAGATGGACACAGCTCACAGCTCTGTCCCGCCCGGGGTGTTCTCATACACCAGGATCATAAACACAGGGAATTTCACTCATCTCCACAAAATAGGAGTTGAGTGTTTTATCCGTTCTCCAAGGAAATGCATCTGATTCTCCAAGCTTCCTCCAGCATCACAAAGGTGGATGTTCTGAGCAGGAGCCTGAGCTGCAGCTGAAGACATCTTGAAGAAAAGCCAATTGACAAGATTTTCCACAGAGCAATGAGTGAGCCAGGTCTAGAGCTGACTGTACACTTCCAGCAAGAGCCATTGCTAAAAAAGCTTTGAATTCCTGTTCAATTGTCTTCCCAGCAAGGCTCACAGACATGGCACTGCTCTCATATGGCGCGGAGGCCGGAGTCCAGGCAGGCTGCTGATGGCAGGGGGGTGCAGTGCACCTGCGGCAGCCAAAAATGAGCTTTTGTGCCTGCAAAACCATCCCAGCCGGGAGGTCTGGCAGCACGTTATTACCTGCCCAGGTGAGGGGAGCGGCCCCTGCGTGCTGCTCACCAGTTTTCATCTGAAACACTGTTCGGCTCAGAGTTAAGGAAATTCTCGCTGCCAGATCCCTTCACTGTGGGGATATGTGGCTTTGGGAGAGCTGTCCCTATGCGCAGTGTTGAGCTGGTGGTCTTCAGCTGCTCCTTGCTTAGTGGAGGTGTCACTTTGTGTGCCTGCTTTGGGTAAAATAAGTCATTACTGTAATGCCAAAAGTGGTGTAGAAAAAGAATCACAACTTCCAGCCCCTGGTCCTCCGGTGATGACAGCACCCGCCCCGTCAGCACTTGGGATCTATTTCAAATTAGGGTGTTTCTAGAAAAACAGCAGCCTAAGGAGGCTGCTCAGTCCATGACATTTTCCTGCTCCAGATTCCTGTTGGCTCCAGTGGTGTTTCTATTCTACACTTGCTCCAGGATGAAACAAACTTTGGTGTATTTAAGGGTATTTTTATTCACTTGTTAGGTGTGATGTAAAAATGGATTGCTGAGTTTGAAAATGCATAGAGGAACGGGATACCCCTTAGAAAGGGGGAAATGTTTGAAAAGATAAAGATAAGAAGGCAGAACCTTAAGGGTAGGTGGTTCAGGGGCAGCAAGGGAGATCAGCTGGGAGATGATATAGGGTGACACTGGGAAAAGTATGGAGAACAAATTATTAGGAAGCTGATAAGGAATAAAGAGATCAAAAGTGATATCTGGAAAGCCATGAAGAGGCAGGGAATATGCCTTTTGGGGTTGAAAGCAGAAAAGGAGTGATTTTTGCAAAGAGTTAGAGGAGCTGCAGGGATGACAGTTGCTGAACAAAAGTAAGGATGAATTGGAAGAGAATTGTGAGTTGTTCTGGTGATCACTAGAGATGTCTTTGGTGAAGTGAATGTGAATCAGCAACAAAGTGGAAAATTACAGTTAAAGGACTAAAAGTCACTGTTTCTACAGGACATGGAAAAGGGAAAAAATCCCTTAATAAGTGAAGTAGAAGTAAGAATTAAAAAAGCAGCTCAGGCATAAAGATAAGAATTGTGTGTGGGTCTGCAGGAAGGGCAACACCACCACGTAACAGCTCCTCGTATAATGCTTATTTTGCTGTGGGCAAAAAGCCTCTGGAAGTTTGTGTGAGGCTCAACAAGTGAGAGACCCACATGAATCAGATGTTTGGTTCAGTGATGGTTATGGGCTTGTGCTTGGCATCACTCCCTGTGCAGATACTCAGGGTCAAGCTGAAGAGAGCAGCGACCACCCCATCATGGCTGGGCACAGAACCAAAACAACCCCCTTGGGTACATATTCAGGGATAATGAGATCTAAAGGTAAAGACCTTCTCAGGGAATACTGGATTATGTATATATAAAATATTAGATTGGTCCTTCAAAGCCCAAGAGGCTGAGGAAGCAGCAGCAGAACATGGAGTTTTAGAGATGAAAGAGCAGAGCTTCCCAGTCTGGTGGTGACTAGGCATGGCATGGCTTGGCATGGCAAAAAGGCTCAAATTCTCCCTGAGCCAGGCAGACTGCAGGTCAGAAGGGGATAAAAGGCTTCCTAAAATAAATGTAAAAGCTGAGATAAAGGTGAAAAAGCAAAAAATCACCAAAAACTTGGGGTGACAACACCAGAGGCAAGGCCTGGATGTATTCAGAGATGAAGTTTGGAGCTGCAGGTCAATGTTGAAACAGCACCTGGCAAAAAAAGATGCAGCAGGATTGAGAATGTATCAGCAAAAGATGATTTCAGCAGGTGGACAGTTTGACAGAGGTAGTAAAAAGAGGTAATAATCATGTGGTTTGTACTGTATGTGGCAGGGAGATGTTAAGCCTCACAGAAGGGTGCTTATTAAATTCAAAAGTGTTCACTTTAAATAAAAAATGTGGCAAAGTGGGGAAAATATGAGTTGGTGTAGGGTAAGTAAGCCAACAAAATAACCCCTGGAATGGAGTTTCCATGGGCAGATTTAAAACATAATTCAAAACAATATTTAAACCAGAAACACAACAGGTTCCATGTTTCTAGGAGAAGAACACATGGCATTACTCTGGACACTGGGTGGAAATGGTAAAACCCTGACTGGCAAATTTTACAGCGACTCCTTGGGAACAAAAGCAACAAACAAAAGTCTGGATGATCTGCAAGCACCGCAGCCAAAGCCCAAAGCTGTGGGGAGGCTCAGGAAAGCTCTGAGGGACAGCAAGGTGTAATCAAATGGAATGATTTTCAGGGAAAAAAACAGTTGGAATCTTACTAGTGCATGGCACCTGGGAGGGCAGGAAAGGTATTGAAAAGGCTTAGTACTTATTAAAAGTGCTTAGTACTTACTAAAAGTGTTTAATACTTACTAGAAGTATTTCTGACAATGATAGTGCTCGACACCATCACAAATCTGGCAGCAGCTCCCTGCTACAGTCTGATTCCCTGGCCATGGATTTCCGTGTTTCTTCCTCCTGTGCTGGCTCAGAGGTTCCCACAGCTTCATTCCTGTCACTGTCACACAGTGTGTGTCACAGTGGGAACAGGAAGAGGGACACAAATGACACACACCTGCCCAAAAAGTGGAGCAGAGGAGACAGAGCAGTGGGCTGTGATCCCGCAGTGTGGCTGTAAGGAATGTGCAGGGCCTGCTGTTCTCCTCTGGGGTGGATTTTGAGGTAAAAAACAGGGATGGAGACAACAAAAGCTTTTCTCCTCTGCTTGTAGCTCTGTGGCTCAGCCAACACAGCTTCTGGGGTTTTACACATCCTTGCAGTGGGCAAAGGGAGAGCTGCTGGGCTGATTTCATCTCTTCCTTCTTGGTGTCTTAAAAAACAGCAGTAAAGGAGCACATTCCCTCTTCTTCCCCTCTGCTCCACCTTCTCCTCCTGCCAGAGAGGCACCGCAAGGGGAAAAAAGCCAAAGAGCACATTTTTTCTGCAGTTGCATGGGGCTTGTTTCACACTCAGAGGCAAGACAGGAATGTTCAGCAAAGTGGAGCCATCTGGCTCGGGTGCTTCCAGGGCTGTTCAGCTCCGCACCACAAGGATCATCTGGAGGGGAGAAGAAGACTGAGCAGGGCCAGGCTTTGCTCACAAGGTTTAGAAGGTGACACTCTCAGGCGTAGTAAACTTACAGTAGTCACCTAAGGAGGCAAAGAGCTGGAAAGAGCTTAGACAAGAAACAGGCATTACTGGAGAAATAAGACACCTCTGCAGAGCTTTGAGTGGTGTGAATGCTCCTAAATGTGTTCACAGAGGGGTTTCCTGTCACAGGAGGAATAAAAGTGCCCAAATTAATGGGTAAGTGCCCATATGGTCTTCAAATTGTAAAAACACAGATGGAGAGGTTGGCAGGAGATGGGTAATGATTATGTGCAGAAAAACAAAGATGTGAAAACTGCTCGGACAAGAGACTGCAGATGAAATTGCTGTGCTGTATTAGGAGTCACCATTTCTGGAGCTGTTCAAATGTGAGGATGTGGCACTTGAGAACATGGTTTAGTGGTGGCCTTGGCAGTGCCGGGGGAATGGCTGGACGCGATGATCTTAACGTCTTTTCCAATTCTAATGATTCTGTGACTCTAAGCATGCTTATGACAGAAAATAAGAATAGGTAGGGAATTGAGGAGTTCCACTTTAAACTCAAGGTTAGGTAAAGTAGCAGGATTTGAAGGAAGGGGGGGGAAAGAACATCCATGGGTCTAGCTAAATAAAGTAAACTTGGAGGAAAAGCATAGCAAGGGGTACACAGGAAGAGCTTCTGTTTTTCACCTGTGTATCTGCACAGCCCTGAGATTACCGTGACAGGGAAAATACAAGGGTGGGTCACACCTCAGCTCTGCTTTGCCATGATAATCCTCACCCTGGGCAGCAGAGGCACAGGTAAAAACTGCCTGAAACAGAGCAAAGCATCATCAGGAAAGGGATCCTTCCCACATGTGAGAACTTGTGAGCGTGTTATGACAGAAAATTCCCAGCTTGCAGCCAGACCTCAGCACTGGGACTGGTGTAATTGCGGCAGGCAGTAATTACACAGCTAATGAGGGATGGGGGTGAAGAGGCTGAGGCAAAGGGAAGGCGGCATTGGGGATACCGCAGAGGGTGAGAGGAGGACGAACCAAGAGGCTGGAGGTGAAATACAGGCTGGAGTGCTCCGGAACAGGAATTCACGGGTTCACACAGAATCACAGAATAGTTGGGGTTGGAAGAGACCTCTTGAGAAGATCCAGTTCAAATCCCTGCCAAGGCAGGGTCACCTGGAAAAAGTGACAAAGGAACGCGTCCACACGGTTCTGGCAGGGCTGAGGAGGCGGCGGGGCGGTCCCTGCCTGGCAGGGCTGAGGTGAGGATCCAACGGGGCTGAGTTGAGGGTCAGGCTGGACTGAGCTGAGGGTCCGGCAGGGCTGAGGGCTCGGCGGGGCGGTCCCCGCC
>VZRR01005499.1:164874-187756 GCA_013398015.1 Oreocharis arfaki
TGCCCTCAGCGCCTGCCCCCCCGCCCTCCTTGCCCTGACAGGCCTGGGGCAGCGAGGCTGTCGTGACGGGGAGTCGCGACCCGCTGCGCGGACACGGCGGGACGTCGCGGTGGGCTCGGCCCGGCACAGGCCCGAGGAGGCGGCCCCGGGCCTCGNCCTCACAAAGGAGCTGCGGGGCTCAAACACGCCTCAGACACCCCCCAAACGCGACTCTCCCGTCCCGCCGACACAGGGCGAGCCCCGGGGAAGGTCAGCGGCGGAAGGGGCTGGCAGGGCCGCGACACAATACATAATCGCTATTTATAAACTTAGGGAGCTCCTTGGCTCCCACTGCGGCCTTCCCGCCTTTCGGCTGCTCGGCTGTGCGGTTGTTTGGGGTTTTTCCTGCACTAACTCACTTCCTCAGCGTCCGAGAAGTGCCACCTCTTGAGGGGAACCTCAGTCTGGCTCCGGTGTGGCTCCGCTTCCTGAAAGAGGTCCCTAATCCCCCTGGGCGCTGATAGCGATGGGTACAGACCTACGTGTGAGGCTCCCAGGCACTTCCGAGTGCCTCCCTGCGCCCGGGTGCTCACGGCCCGCTTAAGGAATGTTAATCACCCTCCTCCCCGGAGCGCACAGATTCTCCACAGAGAATTCCAGTCTGGAATGGGGCTGTTCCAGACAGGCTTCCATGTCTATATCGTTATCCTTCTTGCCGCTCTAGGCTGGGGGGTATCTGGGGGTAAAATATCGCAAAGGTTTAAGGAGAGACGGGACAGCTGTAAACTAGGGTGGCTCTTGCCAGGCTCTTACCTGCTCCACGTGAGGACAGGTCTAGACCAGGAACACTATTCAGAACAAATCCTTCCCACGTGTATTTTGACTGTTTTCCCACTCCCCAGTCTCTGCAAATCACTGGGGAACTGCCCAGCCTGTGCTGCAGGAGAAGAAAAGCTGGATAATGTGGGATTGTGGGTGTGCTCTCTACTTTATACAGTGTAGCAGAGGCCGATAGTTTGGATAGTTTGTTTATAGCTGTGGTATTTATCCGATACTCGGGTTTTTCTCACTTCTTAAGAGCCCTACTGAATTATTTCTGGGTTAGCAAGAGTGTCACTTCCCAGTTCTTATCTAACTATTGAGTAACTGTTGCACTCTGATTTCCCAGCACGTGACTTTTGTTTGCTTTGACCATAAATAGTATTTTTAGCATCTTCAAGGAAGAGTTGGCCAGCAGTCTTTGGCAAGCAGCTCCCATTGAGGCGGGAAAGGTTCGGAAGTGCTTGTGTTTGTAAACAGTGTCCCTTCTCCGTGAGAGCAGTGAGAGGAGAGGGAGGTGAGTGCAGTTCAAGAGTGGAGATGTTTGATGAGCTGGGCAGGAGAGCACAGACCTTCCTCAGGTGAGACTTCAAAAAGTTGTTGGATAGAGTGGGGGATCCTTGGAAATCAGGAATGAGTAGAGAAAAAAAATATACACATAATTCCTGTTTGGGGGAAGAACTTGGTATAAATACCTTGGGAAAAATGGCTTTTGGAGCTTTCTCCCGTTTACGTGTGTGTGCTTGCTAATTAATTACCTTCTCAATGCATCATGCACATTCATCAGGTAGAAGCTCCTTGAATTGTTTTTGTCTTCAGAATATCTTTTCTTGTGTTTTTTTCCCTTTCAGCAAAAAGTGACATGTAAATCTTTTGGCAGCATTTTGTTACAAGTGGCCTGGGGTCCTCTGGGGATTTAAACTTCTGCAAGAGAGAGTAGAAGTTTTACATTGATGGACCTTAATGGGAGGTGTGGATAGATTTCTTACAGACTGCAATGAATTAATGGCTTTTATCATGTAGAGTTTTGTCTGTAGAATAATAAATCATGGCTGAATACGTAGGGGTTGGGAGGAGGGTTTATACAGTGGTTTTAAATTTAATCTATCTAGGCAAGGAGAAGATGGCCTATAAAGAGTTCAAACCCTGGTATGTAACATTTGCAGCCTAAATTTTCATTCAGGTGTCAGCAGTTTGTCAAAATTCATGAAGTTGGATCATGAATTAAGATATTTTATCCAAGGCTATGAAAACTTTCAGCAGGGGATTTTCGTGTTGGAGTTGTTTTAACTTTGTGACCTGACTTTGTTTTAAACTTAAAGCTGAACCCTGTGCGCTCTAATGGGGGCGATTTCATCTCTCAGTGGCTTGAGGCAGAGTGTGGAGAATTTGGATTGAGGGCCATTCTAGCCGAAAACTGTTCAAAACTGTTGTTCCTCAGAGCTTGTCACCATCATGATCTTGACCATCAGTGTGAAGATGGATTATTTTGAGACAGCCATGCAGGCAGAAATTCTGCTTCATGTTAATCCCTTGGCTGAAGTTTCTGTGAGTTTTAGGTATGATGGTGGTGTCACTTAAGTTGCTCGCTGGCTGTGGCTGTTTGGGGAGGTGAGGAAAAACTCCTGGGTGTAGGAATGGAAAATAATCCAGGCAACGGAAACGATCTGTTCTTACTGCCTTCTGTGCAGGTCAGAGATTGATGGACAGAGAATCTGAAAGATGTAGTGGTTTTCTATTGAGCTTGTGTTCTTTATGTGGAGAACAGTGGAGGTGAGGCATGGAAGGTTACTGCTGTTTTAATAAGCATCTGTGGGGATTGAGCTGGCTTGGGGTTGCTGGTGTTGGACCCTGACAGAGAAAAGTGCTGAGCTCAGCCCTGGGTGGGAGCATCAGTCTCACTTTAGTATTGTGCCTCTTTTTTTTTCCTTTTTTTTTTTTTTTTCCAGTGAAAGCAGCATCTGTGTGCACAGAAGTCAGGGTTTAATTTTTGCTGTGCTCTGTAAAAATCAGGACAGGCATGGTGTAAGTTGCGTTGCATTCGTGGCATTTGGAGTCAGAGGCTCAAATTCAATGCTGAATGAAAATGTTTTCAAATTAAAATGTATCTTTAGGCTTAAAAAGCCGTTCTTTGGGTTTCTGATGTAGGAATTCCTGCGGCTGGATGCTTGAAGTGTGAAGGATTTTTGCTGTTCTTCCCTGAACCCTAAAGTACATGGGGTCTGTTGTTCCCCCTATAACCCCATGCAGGGAAGGAGTGGATGGAAATAGACACTGTAATACAGACAGGCCAAGGAATGCGCCTCCTGGCAAGAGGGGAGCTCTTGGATGTGTGTGCTGGACCACTGTTCCTGGTTAATTGAAACAAGCTGCTTTGTGCAGCCTGCAGCAGCGTGGGGCTCAGGTAGCCTGGAACGGATCCCTGAGAGCCTCCACCGCAGGAGAGCTGCAAATACAGCCCTTGGAGCTGGAAATTCCGGGGAGCTGGGACATGTCCCGGGAAATGGTGGCCCTAAGGATCGGGACAAAACTTGTTGGATGCAGCAGAAGTGATGGGAATGCCAGCTGCACTCAGCCACGTGCAAGGGAGTTTCCAAGTGTGTTGACAAATAAGGCTCGGAAGTTGGAACTAACTTTGTATTCTTTATCCAGTAACATATTTTATTAATCTGCAGGACTTCAGGCTGGTTTAAATGACTAAGTACCCCCAGGAGGACTTAGCCAAGACCACAGGCAGCTCCATGAGCTGGAAAAGCCAAAGGCAGAGTGCTGGAACACCTCAGTGAGCAGGCAGTGACAGCACCAGCTGAGAACTCCTGACAGACACAGTTTTTAAAACACATTTGTATCCAAGATGTTGCTGGATGATATACTGTGACCATATAGATACTGAGGGTTTGATAAAGTAACTGCTGTCTGGGCTGGGTTTTTAGGGAACAGCTTTGAGTATTTCTGGGGGACAAAGCCTTGAAAAAGTTGTGCAGCTTGCAATTTAGAAGGTGGTGGGTTTGGGCATCTGCGAAAATATTTCCTGTGCTTTTTTCCTGCAGTTTCCAAGTCATTTAAATGCTCTTGTGCATTATAGAGTAGTAAATAACTGTCAATAATGAATAGCGTGGTTTTTAAACCCAATTTTACTTTGCTTTTTGAGGCTTTCTGATAACAAACAGTTGTTCTCGCTTGCATCACTTGTCAGGTTGTTGGATTTATGTCCCTTGACGCCCTTGCCTTCAAACCTGCAAGTGCATAAAACCTTTTTTTAGCCCTTTTTGACCTCATTTCTAGGCCGGTGTCGTGTACTTTGTACCTAGTCACATCTAAGTCCATCAATCACCCGTACGTGTCGTGTGACAGTAAGGGGACACCCCACTGGCCCAGGATTGGATACGCTTCCTCGTTTTTCCATTGCATATTTGTTTTCAGCCTGCTCACCCTACCCTGAGTCCCTATGAGCTGTAGTTTCTGCCAGCCTGACACTTGGATTGCCACATTCAAAACCTAATTTATCCTGAAGCATTTTCCCTCAAAGGAGATTGAAGTCTGAGATAAGCTGGAAAATCTTATGGCCAGCAGAAATTCTATAACTCAGCCAAATTTATTTTTTTTTCTAACATTCTTGTGTCTCTTGCATAAATGGGGGGACTCCAAACTTCTGAAATATTATCAAAAATGTATCTTGCCTGAAGCCTTCCTTTATTTATTCCTAATGATGTGATAGTTCAGGAGGAAATTGCTATAGGTGTTCAGAGTAGTTCTGGAAAAACTCCCTGTACCCTTGGATCTTCCACCCGTAGCTACTCCCTGAGCTGGGAGACTGGACACGTTCCTGCTCATCTAGAAATCCAGAAATTTGGGAGGGGGGGGTTGTTGCTTATCCGCTCCTTCCTGGATTACCTGCTTTGGAATAACTAGTTCATGATAGTTTGGGAGCCTGTGAACCTGCAGTTTTCCTGTAGAAAAAGGGATGTAACTATATGAGGAATAACTTTCTGTACTTTGGTGAAGGTTAGCATCCTGGTGGTGTTTTCACTGCTGATGTGATTATATTTGTCTGATAGTTGATCAGATTTAAATGTTCATTAGAGTTACCCAACAACCACCTTGGTAACTGCATCCTCGGCTGATGGCCTGCATCTCCTTTCAAGGAACAGTGTTTGTCTGATGTTTGTGTAAATGCAAAATACAAAAAATTCAATACAAAATTTCTTTTTTTTTGTTGAGTGATGCTTGTGGTTGTAGCTGTGGCTCCCGTTTAAAGTTGTCTTTTGAAATAGCATGTCCAGGTAACAGCTGGTTTGGGTGACTTGATTTCTCCATTACATGAATCTGCTTTATTTGGAGTGGGGAATGAGGTTTTCTGCATTGCTGTTGCAAAATTTTCTCTGTTTTTCCTCTGTCTTTTTGAGGAACTGCATTCAGGCCTGTTTGTGGTTGATATTTCATACTCAGTGCAGAAAACCACTTTTGATCCCCGTGTGGAAAGAAACGGGCTGAGCAGGCACAGTCCCTCTGTGGATGCTCTCACAAGGTGAGGCTTCTGACTTTGCCCCTGGAGACCATCAGGGCTTTGCAGCCAGGAGGAGATTATCCTCCTGCCCCTTTGATTCCCTGGGCCTTTTGAGCAGGAGATGATCCATGCCTGGGAATGCAGAGGGAATCAACAAGCCACTCTGAATTTCTGCTGGATACCAGCTTGTTTGCATGTATTGTAGGCACAGAAACGAGGAATTGTGCTGTGTTAAGTTGTACTCCTGAGAGCAAAAAGACTCCCACGGTTTATACACTGATCTAAACAAACGGGTTTTCAGAACTTGGGCAATTTTAAGTCAAAGTTGAGAGTACTGTTTTCATGCATGTGTCTTGCAGGTCACACAGTTTAAAAATAAATAAACCCCAGGACCATGTCAGCCACAATGTGGCTTGTGCGTGTGCTTGATCCCAGGGAATGCATCTTTTGTAGCCCCCAACTGATTTCCCTTGAGGGGGAATCTGTAGTTGGTTATTTTAGGACTCGCTTCAAAATTCTGGCGTTTTCTTAAAGGGCTTCAGACTGCTTGCTAGTAAAAACACTGGATATTGAGGTGAAGCCTGGTGAAAATTTTCAGTTTTTTTCCTTTCACTTTCCACACTTGAGGAAGGAAGGTCCCTTAAAACAGGCCAATTTTTTTTTTAAGTGCTGTGCTATATTCTGTATATTCTAATTGGCAATTACTATATTTTCACATCCTGACATTTCACAAGAAAGCTTCATTCATCTCTTTTTTTTTTTGTTTTGGCATGTGGTGTGTTTTGATTTTTCTGTTTTGCCTCAGAAGAAAACATCCAGTGCCGTTGGGCTTTGCTTTCCTTGGTGCTGAGGCAGGACCAGTTCCCCGTGGGTTTTCAGCGTGACTGTTCAGTTCCTGTCAGAAGTGCCTCTGACTGATTAGGGATCCCCACTGCTGAGTAATGACAGGACTGTATTTTTGGGCAAGAATTGGTGTTGGTGTGGTACAGAGCATCCACCTGTGCAATGGATAGTGCAGTGCTGAAAGTGCTGAAAGTCAGCTTGAAAACAGGGCTGGGACTGATGCTGGGTCTCTGCTCAAGAGGAAAACCTCTTCGGGCTGGGGAAATACCTGTTGTAAGTGCCTACCTTCTGAGCAAAAGGAAACATCCAGAGTAGGTGAAAATGGGGGCATTTGGCTGTTTCTCTGTAAGGAAAGGAGGGGGGCAGTCTGGAGCTTAATCTTTGGATGGAATTGGGACAGGTCCAGCCGTGGTTTGCTGAAGGTGAGGCTTTGCTCCTGAGGTTTTTAAAGGGGATGCTGAGAGGAAGTAAATGAGCCAATGAATCCTGGGTTTGTGATGGAATTAGTGGAGCCCCTCTCCTTGGGAGAGGCCAGTGCAGGCAGATGGGCAGAAGGTAAGAAAGGCTGTAAAAGCTTAATAGTAGTAAGGGGTGAGACTTGATGAGGGTTTAACTAAGCTTAACCCATTTGTTATCCGTGACAGTGCATGTGTTTGGAGCAGAGCTTTGGCAAGCTTATGTTTTCTGGTAGAAGGCATGGAGACTGCTCTTCTGATTGTCATTTTTTTTGTCAAAAGATTCCTTCATTTCTTTAAATTGCATGGGGTTTAGTTTGGGGGGGGCATGGCTTGGGTTCTCAATGCTTGTATCTTCTGCCTAACAGATGTAATGGTGTCATTCCTTAGCTCCATGTGCCAGCTTCTGCTTTTACCCAAAGTCACTGGGTGACCAGTTCCTCCACTCAGGGCACGGTGCAGTGGCTGCTTCTCATTAATGCTTGCCCTTAACTCAAAGAGCCTTTTTATCTTCCAGCCATGTTCTAATGGAGCAGGTCTGGCTTGCACCTTACCCATTTCTGCTCCATCCATAGCTCTCCAGTTTGCATACATGTTTTAGCACCTTTGTTGAATGCAAGTGTTGCTTGTCAATTGTGTGTTAGTCATGAGCTGTAAGTCATTTATCGTTTTCTTTTTAATCTTTAATTTGATAGATACGTGGACGTAGATGTTTTTGTTTTGTTAATTTTCACACCACATCTTTTCTGTACTTTAGGTTGACTCCTCACTGCACTGTGAAAACCATTAGGAAAAAGTCCTTGGGGTTAAAACCTGGGGCTCCACACTGTTACCTGCACTTGGGGCTAGAAATTAATATAAATGTCGACTGATCTGTCTGAAGCTGAACCCGTGCATCATAAGGCGCTTCCACTCTTAACGGGAGCTCAGCTGATCCACACGGACAAGTTAAGTGAGGTAGGGGCTGGCCCTTTCTCCAAGCTTGCCCTTGGATCAGTCCTTGACTTCCAGTCCTGCTGAAGGTTACTCGGTACTCTTTCTCACCTGCTTCTAGGAAACTCAATTTGGAGTCTAACAAACTCTGCTTCCCCTTCCCTGCTTTCCCTGAGATGATGTATCTGTCAAAATCCTCAAATTCATCATTTAATTTGGAATTGAAATTATTTCTTTTATGACCATAAAATGTGGAATGATCCTCTCCTAGTACGCTTTGAAAAAGCTGGTTTGAGGGCTACTGTCTTTTAACGTTGTGAAAAATCCAAACCAGAATCTTTCTACCTATGCTGCTTTGATTTACTTTAATCCCGTTTCAAAACTTTGCAATTCTTTCCAGCATCTGTGCTGATTTTCATGTGCTTTCTGTAGAAAGTGGAAGACGACACGATGCCAATCCGTCGCTCGGTGAATGCTTCCTCCCGGGAAACTCCTCCCAAAAGCAAACCTGCCGAAGGGGAAGAGGTCAAAGCAGGTACAGTCATAGTTCTAGAGTGGATTAATGTATATCCAAACATAAGCTGGGTCTGAAACTGCTGGAAAAAACCCTACAGCCAGGATGAAAATGTTATTAATGTTTGTCTCCCTGTCACAGGGTTTTCCAGGATTCGTGTTTTGCAGACATTGTTTTCAGTCTGAGCCCATTTGTTTTGTCTTTTATACCCTGTGTCCCTCCAGACATGAAAATATGGCTAAATATGGTCCCTTTTAAGTTTGTACGTCCTTTAGGGTAAAGAAATTATGACGTTTCAGTAGTGTCAGAAAGATGGTTTGAGATCAAAAGGTGTAGTTAATGAATGGAAAAACAAAGTATTCAACTTTTTTTCTCTATTTTTCTGAGCAAAAATGTTTTACCACGATGTGTCATGAAATCTGGTCTCATATTAATGTGCCTGGTCTTAGCAGCTTGGCCTCAGTGTCCCAGAATGTGTCATTTCACTACTACAATCAGTTGGTTTCACTGACTTTGTCCTCTTTGGAGTCACAAATTTAAAAACTACCTACAAAACTGACTCTTAATTCACTGTGTATTTTAAGTGCCTGTGTGGGAAAACTCCACACAGGAATGTATCAGAAATGCTTAATCTGCACAGAGCAGTGTTGGTGGGCAGTTCTTTATCCAAAAAGTGTGGAATTTCAGTTTCTATGCTTCTTATCTAGCAGGCAGCTCAGTCTCTGTTCTCAGCTAAATATGCTCTTATGTATTTTTTATTTCCTTGGTAAGTTGGTTTCTGACTGAATTTGATCCTTCTGATGTACAAGTGCTCCTGCCAACGCACGTGCCACCTAAAGCTTTGCCAAGTCTTGAAAAATGTGATGGAACTGTAATTATCCTTCAGGTGCTTTTGTATTTGAAAACACCTGGGTCATAAGCAAAGCTACTTCTTAGAATCCCAGGCCTGTCTGCAGCAGCAGCTTGCGGAGTTCAGAGGAGAACGCTGGTAGAACTGGTTAATTGTGAAAATATTGCATGATGTTGTTTGCAGTTATTCTGGCATTTGAGGGCTGATTGCACCTTTGCTGAAGCTCTTTCAGTGCTTTTCTTCACTTTTTAAATTGATTTAAAAACGCATTTAAATTAGTGAAAAGGAATTGGTGGAAAATAATTGGTGGGGTGTGTTCTTAAGTTTGGCTTTTTTCCCCTCTGCCTTCCTAAAGAATAAAAGCTGGTTTTGAACAGTAACTTGATGCTTTTTCACATTTTCTAGATGCAGAAGTCACCTCTGAGGAATCTGCCTCTGTTGGAGAGGAACAAGAGGCTGAAGCCCTGCCTGCTGCATCTAGTGAAGCAGAACAGCCAAAGGAACCTGAGAATGAAGGGAAGGAGGAAACAAAGTCCTCAGAAGAAACCAAAAAGGAGTAAGGCTTGCTTGGTGCTGAATTCAGGGATTTGGGTAGGATTCTGAAGGAAGTCAGGTTCTACAGAGAGAAAAGATAGTGGGAGAGATGGAGGAAGTGCGTGCCTTAAGGTGCTTCTCCTTAAGACACTTCTCAGAAAGAAGCTATTGATCATATGTAGCTCCTGTTCTCGAACATGTGAGGCTGAATATCAATACAAGGTCTTCTCTTTTTTACTAATAGAAACATCAAAATATTCCTTAAGTTGTGTTAATTTAGATAATGTTAGATGTTCTAGTTTTTTTTGTTGTTGTTGTTGTTCTTATACTGCTTGTTGGCTTGTTTTAGTGCCTCTTGTCTTACTACTGCTCTGTATTTTCCCTAAGCGAGAAGGATCAGTCTAAGGAGAAGGAGAAGAAGGTGAAGAAGACCATCCCTGCGTGGGCCACGCTCTCTGCCAGCCAGCTGGCTCGGGCACAGAAGCAGACTCAGATGGCAGCCACCTCCCGGCCCAAAATGGATGCGATTTTAACCGAGGCCATCAAGGTAAGCAGGACACAAATGTGGTTTTTATCCGTCTGTCGCAAAGCAGAACAATTTATGTCCTAAAACACACGATTTCAGCTTGCTGAGGTGTGGGGGGCTGCTCTGCGTTAGCGGGAAGCTGAGTGTGTAAGATGGATGTGCTCGTGCCTGGAAGCCCATGGAGCTGACGTGAGTCCATGAGGATGATGAGGGGCCCTGTAGCAGGTTTCTTTGTTTAGAATTCATTTCCCTCCCTAATTACATTATGAGGAACAGCTAGGATGGCATAACCTGGTTGATTGCTGTCATCGTTTCATTTGATGTGCATCCTAGCCACATTCGACTTCTTTTACCTGGATTCATCCCTCTGTTTGATACATGTGGTTTTTTATAGCATTAACTTACTCTAACTCAGGACAGATGGAGATACTGTAAACCTGCATTCCAAAGTGGTCTTGGTTTACTTTATCCCTCCTGATTGTAAGAGGAGATCTATGCTGTTGTAGCTGTGCTGGTGCTCTCCCCTCAAGGCTTGGTTGCTCCCTTCAGAGGAGGCCTGGACTCCACCAGCCTTAATTGCAAGATGGCCTTTCCATCTATCTTCAGAAGATGAACTTCACCTTAGGTTTTTTGCTAGTTTACTAATGTCAGTCCTCCATCTTCTTAAAAAAAATAATTGGCAGCTTGTTCTCACTTAATGGTTACTCTGTCTGACATTAATAAAATGTTACGAGATCAGTAGTGCAGCATTGGTTTACCATAAAGTGACTGTATTTTGTGTTTTAAGCTATTCCATGTGAGTGCTTCAGAGCAGGGGAGTAGTAGATATGTGCTTGCTGTGCTGCTTTTCTGTTGTCTGTGTTGCTCTTCAGCTACTCAGAAGGGGAAAGTTAAGTATTTTGTTAGTCATGTTTTATGCTTGAGTCACAGTGGGGAAAAGGGCAGCTCTGGCATCCTGTGGTGGCCTGTGTGCGTCAGTCCAATCTCTGTTCTTCCAGCCCCACTCAGGATAACTCCAGTGCAGGGGGTTTCTAATGTTCTGTTTCTGTTTCAGGCCTGCTTTCAGAAGAGCGGTGCCTCGGTCGTTGCGATACGGAAATACATCATCCACAAATACCCTTCTCTGGAGCTGGAGAGGAGGGGATACCTCCTGAAGCAAGCACTGAAAAGGGAGCTGGAGAGGGGAATCATCAGGCAGGTAAGAGCTGCTTTGTGGAGCAGCACTGGAGGTGGCATTGCTGCAGAGGGACTATTTGCAAGGGCCTGGAGTGACAGGACAAGGGGAAATGGCTTCAGAGTGCCAGAGAGCAGGGTTAAATGGGATATTGGGAAACAATCCTTCCCTGGGAGGGTGGGGAGGCCCTGGCACAGGGTGCCCAGAGAAGCTGTAGCTGCCCCTGGATCCCCAGGAGTGTCCAAGGCCGGGCTGGATGGGGCTTGGAGCAACCTGGGACAGTGGAAGGTGTCCCTGCCCATGGCAGGGAGGTAGAACTGGGTGATCTTTGAGATCCCTTCCAGCCAAAACCATTCCATGATTCCGAGAACTGCATAGGAGTTTCTTAACTCCGTTAGCAGGTCTGTGAAATGAACATGTTCTCCCTTGTGGAGGTTCATCCCTCTGTCTCTGCTGTGTTGGACACTGGCAGGATTTCAGCACTGTTGTATCAGTCACATACTTTGCACAGTTGGTTTTTGTGCAATTCATGGCAGTTTCAGGGTGTTGTGTCACAGCATTGCAGCAGCACGTGAACCCAGCAGTGTCACTTCTGCAGCAGTGTTGGCATTAACACTGTAATTTATGCCTGTGTTATCTGTCAGGACCTCCTGGTCAGGACAGCAGAGTATGTCCCAATGTCTGGCCGCAGTTTCTGATCTTACTGAAGTTTCAGTGGGTTCAAATCAGGCCTCTGCCATAAAAACCCGCTGCAGGGTGACAGTGCATCCACAATCTGCATCATGATGTCAGTGAGTCTCTCTCAGGTTGTTAGTGTCCTGAGTTACTCTTTTGAGGACTGAAATGGACCTTCTCTTGAACCAGGTGAAAGGAAAGGGAGCTTCTGGGAGCTTTGTGGTGGTGTCTAATGCAGGAAAAACTGTTCCAAAAGCCAGAGACAGAAAGGTAAGATGGATCATTTTAAATGACACTCTGAAATTTATTGCTCTGAAGCACATGTACCTTACCCAATGTTCTCAACCCAGTGTTCTCCTCCTTGCTGTGCTTTTACTCCCCAAGTACAGCAATTGAAACACCCATCCCACTGGTATCAGAAAGCTACCATGAGGAATTAAACTCGAGTAGAATGATCAAAATCTCAGTTTTAAAATGTTTACATTAACCCCCTAGGCTTTGGTTCAGAGGCAAAAAACTAAATAACCATGAAACTCTTTGTCTGTCTTTACCTGGTAGAGAGAGGTGCCTTTCAGGTATTGGAAGAGAGTTTTATGCTACTGCTGTGTGTATCTGTTGTGTGGATAAAGGAAAGACTCCAGTCTTTAGGACTGAGGGGACTGTTTTCCCATCAGCTGTGAGGACAGAGGGAGGAAGAAGAAAATATCCTAAGGCTTCTGGAAGAAAGCTGCTGATGCTGGGTGTTGTTGGGGAGTAATGTGAAGGGGATGGTTTTTTGAGCTTCACAGTTAGTTGTGGTTCCAGCACTGCTGATCTCCACTCCACGCTGTGCTGAGTGTGTGAAACGCATTCCTAACGCTGCAGTTACAAAATGTTTAGCTGGAATTGCCAATCCCTTGGGGTTAGACAGGTGAAGTTAGACAGGTAATGCCTTGGTGCTCATCTCTTGCCTCCTGGGGAGACCAAAAGCCCTAAAATTGAAGGAAATGTTCACACACTTGGTGTAGGGCCCTGAAGGAAGCTAATTGCAGGGGAACTTTTTAAACAAAGCTCACTGGCTCCATGAGAAGTGTGAGCGAGGCACCTGAGAGTTCCTGACACATCACCTCTCTCTGCAGCATATGGGTGTCTTTGTTCCCAGTTACTTTCTCTGTGCTGCAGCAAAACAAATGTTTTGGATGAATTCAGCTGGCAGGGGAGCAGCTCCCTCACCCATTGCACTGTTTGCAGAGCTGCTGTTCAGCATCAAATCACTGAACTTCAGCACATTTTCTGTATAAAGAACAGACCATTTTTCCCTGATCATCCTCTCTCATTGTAACAAAAGGGGTGGAGGAAAACTCAGAATGGAACGTTGGCTTCAATCAAGATTTTATTGTGTTATTTTAAAAAAAAAGAAAAGGTCTCCTATTTAGCTGTTCATTTTGGGGAAGATTTGATTTGTGTAAACAGGTCCTGTCTTTGATGAGTTTTAAGTTTCGTGTCAGCATATATCATCATCTTCACAGAAAGGGTTGCGAGGCATTTGCACAGGGGATCCAGGTAGTCACCATCCCTGGAAATCTTAAAAAAAACCTATGGATGTAGCCCTTGGGGGCATGGTCTGGTGGTGAATATGTCAGTGCTGAGTTAGTGTTTGGACTCGATGATCTTGGAAGTCTTTTCCAGACTGAATAATTCTGTGATTCTCTGATTTTTCTCCTGTCTCATTGAAAGGTGGCAGAGCAAAATGTCTATAGCAAGAGGAAGGAAATAATTAAAAATACAGATATTGTTAGATACTCAGCAATTTGTATTTGTAAAGTTTTCCAAAAATTCCTGTGAAAATTCAGCCAGATTTGCTGGATTTCACCTAAGCTGAAAAACTTTTAAAGCTGTTAAACAGCTGCCTTAAAGCACCTGAGTTCCAGCTGTGCAGCCAGTGTCAGGAGCACTTCTCCCCACATGTGCATTGCTGGTTCAGAAACGCAGAGTTTGAGGCCCTGCTGAGGATAGAAGTCTGTGTGTTTCAGAAAAGCACTTCGGCTCTGAGCGCAGAGCAGCAGGTGAAGCTGGAGGACGTCCTGCCGCTGGCCTTCACCCGCCTGTGCGAGCCCAAGGAAGCTTCTTACAGCCTGATCAAAAAATACGTGTCTCAGTATTACCCCAAACTCAAAGTAGATATAAGGTAAGTGCTGGAGGTGCTTTAGCAAGCAGAGGATTGGGGAAACTTGGCCTTCCTCTGGCCTGGTCTCACTTCACGATGATTCAGTCTGGTATTTGAGCAGCCAGGTGCTGCTCCGAGTTGCAGGGCCTGTGGGAAAGCTTGAGGAAAAGCTGTGCCTTTTCCTGCATCCCTCCACATCCCATCTTTGTTCCTGACACCACCAGCAGCACTGCTCTGCACACCTTAACCACACCCACATCCCTTTCCTGCCTGGATGTGAAGGCCTCTCCTCAGGGTCTCATCCTCCTTGGATCTGGATGCTTTAGCCGGCACACACGTACAGTAATCTTTAAGCTGACCTGTACGGAGCGAGCTGAGGCTTGGGAAGGAAACTAGGAAACCCTGTGTGTCACCTCTAACAGGGTTTTGTCAGCCCCTTGTTTGCCTGTGAGCTGACTGAGTGCCCACCACATCCAAAGGTGCTGCTCAAGGTGAGTGGATCCTCGCCACGGCCGCGTGCGCGGCGGTGCCGTGACAGCGAGCACGCGCTGCCGCTCTGCTCCCCGCGCGGTGCCGCGCTCTGTAACGAGCCTCGCTGACAGGTCTCCATTGAAAGTGTCTGCGTGTGGGCAGACACTCAAAGTGCTGCTCTGCTCACACGCTGCAAAGCGCTGTTTCTCTGTTTGTGTTTGGAGCTGTCAGTGTGTGTCAGTAAAGCTTTCTCCTCCTGTGTTTCAGACCCCAGCTGCTGAAGAATGCCCTGCAGAGAGCTGTAGAGAAGGGCCAGTTAGAGCAGATCACAGGGAAGGGAGCATCTGGGACATTCCAGGTCAGAGAATGGGTGCATCTTTATTGACCACAAGCCTTGGATGTCAGTTACTGGGCCCTCTCCCCTGGTTTCAGTGGGTAGCCCTTTCTTCAGCAGCCTGGCATGCTCAGCACTTGTCCAGCTATGAAGCAGTAGGACTCTTGTTCTCCTCTTGGTCTCCGTTTCAGGAGCAGACCCCTGTTCCCTTGCTGAGCATGCTGCATGCACTGCTCAGCTCTGACTCACCAGCACAGTAGGGAGCTGGTGGGGTAAGCTTTCCTTTCCGTCCCTAACTGGAAGTGCAGCAGGTACCCCAGATGCCTGCGACGTCTTTTACTCATGTGTGTGCCACAGAAGTCGCTTGGGTACATTTGGTCCGTGGGATGGAGGAAGATGTGATTTATTTTGCTTTCTTTCCTCCCCTGAGCAATGGGCCCTTAGACTGGCACATCCTTGCAGTGTTTTTGTGGGCTGGGGTGAGGTGTTGCTGATAAAGCCCCCCAGGCCAGCTGACTGACTAGGCCTGTCCTCCCACCTTCAGCTGGGAGAGCAGCGTTCCCTGTGCAGTGTTTTAATATTAAACGTATCTGTGCTAATGCAGGAGCGCCGACCCACCTGGTGCAGAGGAGCTTGTCCTGACCTGGTTTGGGAGAATTTTGTCTTGATGCTTTTCTCTTCCTCCTTGGAAAATAGCTGAAGAAATCAGGGGAGAAGCCCCTGCTGGGTGGAACTCTGATGGAAGATGCCATCCTGTCTGCTATTGCGGCCATGAACGAACCGAAGACCTGCTCCACCACAGCGCTGAAGAAGTATATCCTGGAAAATTACCCAGGGACCAACTCCAACTTCCAGGGTAAAGTACTGATCCGTGTAAGGCTTCTATTCTGCATGCTGAGAGAGTCCTGCAGCTGCAGATGTGCCTGTGCAGCACCTTTAAACTGCGCTGTTGAGCTTGCAGGGAGCTGCAGCTGCTCAGCTCTTTGTGCTGCAGAGATGCTCCGTGGTTTTCATTCCCATCAGTCCCTTTCAAGCCGGACAAAGGCCAGTTCCTGAGACAGAATGCACGATTCTCTTGTCTATAGGCAGCAAGGGAGAATAGTATTCAAGTACTTTATTGTTCTTAAATCACCAAGTTGATTTCATCTGTCTCTCTCTGCTTTGAAAGCGACAGCTTGGCATCAATGCAGTTCCTAATTGCTTTTCATTTAGAGAACTTGCATAGTTTAACTTTTTAAAAAAATTCACGAGCACCCCTCTTACTGATTTGTTTGAGGCTCTACTTTGGATCTGATTTTTAAAAGGTCAAGCAAATAAGGAGAAAAGCCAATCATGTTTTATTTGGAAGGGAGATTTGGCAGGTCTTTGTTCCCAGGAATGACACCAATGTCTGGTTCGACTTTTGCATGAGCAGAGGCTTTCAAGCAGATCTTCTGATGGCTTATTTGGGTTATTTGGGCTGAGCCCCGATGCAGTTGGTTGGTGCTGGAGGTCAGTTGAGAGAGGCTAAGCTCACAGCGGTCTCTGCTCGAACCTGAACATAGATCACTTTGTTCCTGTGGTGTCACTGAGCTGGTGCCATTCCTCAGGAGCAGAGAGGAGATTGTTGATCCCACAGTCTTTACCTGGAGCCTGAAGCACAGCATCAGCACAGCTGTTTGGTGCGGGGTTACTGACGCACAACGCAGGTCCCAGGGCTGAAGAAGCTGCCTGAGGCCTTCTGCCAGTTAGAAATTGATGTTGAGTGTGACTTCATAATCTTGGGGCAGGAAAAAGAGTTTCCAAGCTTCCTAAGCCCTCGCATGGGTTATTTTCAGGGCCATTGGAAATGTCCCTGGTCCTTAGGGCCTATGTTGAGCCAGCCTCCAGTGCTTGTCACTCCTGCAAGGCCGATAAGGAAATCTCAGCTTGCAATCTGTTGTTTTCTTTCTCCTTCCGTTACATAAAAGGAATTTTGATGATCTCTGCTTTGTTCTGAGAGCAACCGGAGGAAGATCTGGTGAGATGTGAAAGGCAGGCGGGTACACACTGCAGAGCCAGAGCTCTGCTCTCCTCCCCAGTTTATGCCTCATCTCAGAACTGGACTTGACTGGAGTCAAATCCTTTACGTGCTGCTATTGATCTTTGGCACCCAGAGTAAAACCAGCCTTGTGGTTATGCAAACTTTGGAGCATGCTTGAGAGCAAACCTTGTTTTTCCCTGGGAGCTCAATGTGTAAATGGCCCCTCTAATTCGAGCTGAAAATGGTTCTGAACTGACTAAACAGCCCCAGCCCTTTGCCAGAGACAAAGATCCTCTGTACTTGCACAGTTTGAGTTATAATTCTTACACAGTGCACAATGGAATGGCTGGAATAAAAGACTGGAATAAAAAGTTCATTTGTTGTCTTTCTAGACCAAATATTTTACCCTTTCAAAAAAGAAACCAAAAAGCAAACCACAGTATGGGGAAGGATGCAGCATGTACATTTAGAACATGAGATCAAAACCAGGGTAAAAGGCTTGTTTTAAAACATACTTTGGAGGCCAGTCAGAGACCTGGGTTAAACGTGGACAGAAGTAGTTACATGGGGCTGTCGAATGATTTAGGAAGGAGCATCCCATGATCATGACATCAGAAACGTGCACTGTTCTTGACTTCTTCCTCTGGAAATTTTAAAGCCTCTCTTGCCAAGTGCTCAGGAACAATATCTTGTATCTTCCTCAGAAATTGACTGAGAGGATTTCCCATCCTGATTCCAGCTCTGATTTCAGAGGGCACAGCAGAGAACAGTAAGATCAGACAAGAGGATAAAGATAGTAACACAACCTTTCTCTGATTTCTTTTCTTTTTCACAGTGCATCTACTGAAGAGAACCCTGCAGAAATGTGAGAAGAATGGCTGGATGGAGCAAATTTCTGGGAAGGGCTTCAGTGGAACCTTTCAGCTTTGCTTCCCTTATTATCCCAGGTAAAGAGCTGGGCTGTAAAAGGATGTTCAGGAGTTTTGCACAGTTCAGGTAGCAGAGCTGAAGTTCGTGAGACAACCTCCTATTTACAGGGAGGTTGTGGAGGGTTTAATCACTGGTGAACTGTCACATCACCACCCATGCTCTGGATAATGGCATTACTTGGGTGAACAGAAAGCTGACTTCATTAGCAAAGGCAGCTTTTAAGGGCAGTAGAAATACCGGGCTCAGTGTTCTCAGGTAGTCTGTTGTGCTGTTTTTGTTGCAGGCTGGGCTATTTGAATGTTCCTGTGCTAAAACCAATTCACCTGAGCAGGGAGTGGGGTGGGTTCTTCATGCCAGGATGCTCCTAGGGAGCAAGACCCAGCTGTTCATTCCTTGAGGGAAGAGAGGTGGGAGGAGGGAAGATGACCTAAATTAGCTGCTCTGAGTCTAAACCAGCCTTTCTTCTCCTCCTGTGAGCTGATATTGTGCTGGGCCATGTGGAGCCCAGGGATGGGGCCTTGGTGTCCCAGGAAGAGCCAAATGGCAGCACAGTCATTAAAGTGCCTGCTCCCCAGCTCCCTTTATTGCACACATGAGTCCTCACAGCTTCAGCCACGCTCAGCTTCTGGAGTCTGATCCTGCCCCTTTGTTGTTCCTCTCCCTGGGTTTGCAGGGAAGGAGCAGTGAGGGATGGAAATGGAGAAGGGACAGCTTAGGGCTGGTGCATCCCCAGGCTGTCATGTTTCTGCCATTGCAGAGACTAAATAACCTTGGTTTGGGATAGCAGCAATCACAGAATTCCTGGGGGACATCTCTGGATTAGGCTAAAGCTGTAACCTTAGGAGGAAGCTGCAGTGCCGGAGGAGAGCCAGGGTCACCCAGGGCTTGCCTACCCTGGAGTTGTATCCTTAGAAGCAAATCACACTCTGACCAGACCCCTCTTGTAGCCCAGATGTGCTCTACCCAGAGAAGCAGCAGGATGAGGATTCTGAGGAATCTGATGAGGAAGAAGAGGAGGAATCTGAGGAGGAAGAAGAATCTGAAGAGGAAGAGTCTGAGGAGGAAGAGCCACCACCAAAGAAGAGGTATGGCAGCATGAGAGATGAGTGAGCCCCTTTGGATGAAGTAAGTGTCTGTCACAGCTGTAGAGTGCTCAGGTGTGGTCACCTGTCCACAAGGCTGTTGCTCACAGGTGTTGGCAGAAGTTTATAATAATTCCTTGCTCCAGAGATACTGACCTCCCCCGTTCCATCATTCGAAGCCTTCCTCTTTTCTCCTCCAGATGAGGGACAGCCTGTGTTTATTCTTTGTGTCCCCTTTAGTCTCCTGCTTTAGAAAGTGTGGTGTTTCACATGGAACTTTTTATATTTATTGTTTCCTTAAAAAAAATTCTTCCCTACCTTTGCAGCTCTGTAGCCAGATATGAGACCTGCCTTACTCAGAATGTGGACTTGATATGAGTGTTGTTTGTTAAGTAATAAAATCCCATTTAGAGAGGGAGAGATATTGCTTAGGGCTCTTAATTGTTCTGACAGCTGACTGATTCACTGTCATTATTTGTATGTTTATTTGCCTAACAAAGGGGTTGGAAGCCTCTCTGGCAGCTCTGTGGGGATGGGAAGTGCTCAGGGTAGAGCTACCAGTGGAGCTCTTGCTCTTTGGGATTTAGCTCATGGAATGTGCTGGCAAAGGACAGGGATGCCAAGATGTGCTTCATTTATGCAGATTGCTGGCAGCAGCTCTGCTCTGGGTACCGTTTGTGCCTCCACTGAGCTCCTGTGCTGTCTCTCCCTGACAGGATGCAGAAGAGACCACCCCCCAAATCCCGGAGCAGGGCCCCTCCGATGAAGCGAAGAGAGTCCAAACCCAAGCCAAGGAAAACCCCCGCCGCCCGCCGGGGCAAAGCAAAGCCCCCTCCCAAGGTCAAAACCCCTGCTAAGAAAGCCAAACCAGCAGCCCCAGCCATCAAGAAAGCCTCTGGTGGCAGCTCTTCCAAGAAACCAGCAGCCAGCGGGAGGAAGGAAGTGAAACCCTCTGCCAAGGGCAAATCCACCATGAGGAAATCTCTGCGGGCAAAAAAGTAAAATGTTTCCAGTGTCAGGGAATCCCATGGTCAAATCCACAATCTTGTTTTATAAGTCAACGTGCATTTGTATTTTAGTTCTGATGCTTAAACACTTCTTTAATTTTTTTTTAATTTTTTTTTCTTGAATGATGGGGAAAAGCTGAAAACTAAATCAAACCAACCCGAGCATTCGTTAGATCTCGATGCTGTGCCTCGTGCCTGCCCCTCCCCTGGAACGAGTCATCTTTACTTTCTGCAATAATTTTAGGACTTTTCTAGGACGTCTCTAATCTGTACATTTATGATGTTCCACATGGGTTTCGGGGGGGAGGGTTGGCTTTTAAAACAATTCTTCAAAGAAGATCTTTATATGTTTAGACAGCAGGAACAGGATGATCGGGGGAATGTGATTCTTTAATGAGAAGGTGCCGTGGCAGAGGAGTCCTCCCTAGATCCCTGCATGCCGAGGTCCTTGGCGCTTCCGTGAGGGAGCCGTGTACATACAGCACTTGCACTGAGCCCCGAGGTGCTGCTTTCCTCAGAGCCACAGGCCCAGGGGTGGCTGGTGAGTCAGGTCCTTGCATCTCCTGAGGGTCTGGTGCCAGAGGGGCTCCAAAAGGGGCAGCTCTCGGTTAGGCGGGTGATTTGAATTAGTGTTTCCACACCACATCTGTACCTTAAAACCAAAATGTATCAAAGTCTTCTTGAATCCAACTTTCAAATGTTTTTAAGAGATGAAAAGCCTGAGTTTGTCACCTCTTGTTTACCCTTTTTTAAAGAGAAGTTGGAGAGCTATACAATTGCTAATGTAGAGATGTTGATAAGTGAAGAACATGCAGTTTGCTAAAATAAAATGAAACTAGATTCCAGGCCTGCCTTCTGTGTCCCTTCTCTCCTCGCCACAGCTTCTCCTCCTGGAAAGGTGGAGAGGAGGGAACGCAGTCACCACCCATTGCTGCAGAGGCAGATCTTTGTTCAAAGCCAGCATGATTTAGCCTGAGCCACTGCCAAGCTCTGTAGTTGGACCAACTCCTGACCTTTTCCTTCCCTGGTTTCTCTGGAGACAAAGGTGAGTGAGAAAAAAAGCTCTGCTGGAACCTCTTGCTGGTCCTCTTCTCCCCTGTCAGTGATCGGTGGGGACAAAAAACCCCAGCTGAAGCCTTCCCCCCGCCCTGCTCCGCAGAGCAGCACCTGCCCTCAGAGCACGTCTCGCCACATCCCCGGCGCTGCCGTGCCCGGGGCAGTGATGCCAATGGGACCTGACAGTCTCCAACGTGCTGCTGCAAAGAGCTGTTAGGAGGGGAATTACACACACAGAAAGGGAGAAAACAGCTTCATTGAATTTATTCTTTTCAGCTGCTGTCCCTGTGTGCTACCTCTAACTAGGAGTTTAGAAAATTCCTATAGAAATGGCCTAAATTGTTCCCAACCCTATAAGAAGGGTACAAACAGCAGGTTAAAAATCACAGCTGAGGCGAAACAGAGTGAAAGCTCTGATCAAAGAATGATCCACAGGGATGTAAAGCAATTAGAAACATTAGTCAATGGCTTGTTCCTGGGCTGCTTGTACAGAAGCCATGGGGTTTGTTGGCATTGTGGTGAGATGAATCCGAGAAACTTCTCAGTGCTAGGGTATTTATGGGGACAAGGAGTCTTCAGCCAGCTGCTGGGCATTTTTCAACCTGCCTCTTCCCAATGGCATTCCCACAGCCAACGACTCTCATGTGTATTTGTTAAAACACTGCTCTGGATGACACGGATTTCTCACATCTGAGCAGGAACACCTTGAATTAAGAAGTGCCAAAACGTTGGTCATCACCAGACTCTGGCTGTGGTTTGAATTAAGTGATTGCTGCACACAGAGCCAAAAAAAAGCCACAGGGTTGGTAGTATTTAATCTAAAGGCACGATCCTTTTTTCCCAGGAGCAGTGTCTGGGAGTAAATGGGAAAATCTTAATTGCCAGCAGAGCAAACACCTTCTGGGGGGTTTGTGCCGGCTCTGCTGCTCGCTCTTCTCCAGTCTCTGCTTCCTGGCCAGACTGGGCTCTGTTATATTGTTTCTTCAGCCCCATCTGTCCATTTTTTTTCCTTTTTTATCACGGTTTCTCCACTATCGATTGATCCGGTGGCTCTGCCATCGCAGCTCGCGGTGTCTCGAAGCAGCTGGTGCTGGCAGTGACCCAAGGGTTGAATGCTGCTGGTCGGACCCTTTTCCTCACACCCTCGGGACTGCTGGGGCACGAGGCAGGGATTTTTGGATGCACCACGGAGGGTTAGACCCCAGCTCCTCCCCAAGCTGCTGCTCTCCCGTTCCAAGAGCCAAGGTCGCCCCTGGGGTTGGGGGCAGCTTTGCTCCGGCTGGCCCGGGGGGTGTGAGGGAGGCTCTGGGTTACGTGGTTTCTCTGCAGTGAAGCCGGAGCCACCCCTCTTCCTTTTCTTTTCCAGCAAAAGCAGGCAGCAGTGGGCAAAACTCCACGGGGAATGTAGGAATTGGGCTAAAAAGGGTCTGAGCATCAGGGCAGGGGGTGGCGAGCGAGCAGCCACGTGTGTACGTGTCGGGGTTAGAAATCGCTGCTCCGCCGGGCACGCCGGAGGGGACGGGAAAAGACGCAGAGAAAATCAGTTGCCGCCGCGTTTTCCAAAATCCCGAGCGAGCGTTCCTGCTCGCCGCCGCTTCCAAGAAACGGAGAGAACCGAGGAGGAAAATTGCGGTGATTCATCGCGGGCAGATCGGAGGCAGGAAATGGGAGTTTGCTGCCTGCCCCGTGCCCGGCGTGGGCTCGGTGGGCTCGGGCTCACCGGGGCCTGGCTGGCGGCGAGGGCCTGACACCCACGGGTCGAGCATCCCCGCGCCGCGGCCGGAGCTGCCGGGGGAGCTGCTGGCGAAGGAAAAACAACCGGCGGAGGCCGAGAGCCGGAGCAGCGGGAATTTTTCACCTGCGTTTCTCCGGAGCCATCCAAGCGAGAGCTGCCCGTGAGCCGGGGGGGGGGTCCAGCGGGATGGGGGTCCCAGGGGATGCTTGGTGTCTGGTGTCACACACCACCTGAATTTTGGGGGTCAGCATCCCTCCCTTGGGGACCCCCAGGGTGGCCGGTGGGCTGGGGGCTCCATCGAGAAATGAAG
>VZRR01005500.1:9061-21776 GCA_013398015.1 Oreocharis arfaki
AAGGAAGGAAGGAAGGAAGGAAGGAAAGAAGGAAGGAAGGAAGGAAGGAAGGAAGGAAGGAAGGAAGGAAGGAAGGAAACCTAGCATATTCAATGAACTTCACAGAATATTCCTGAACAAGGTTACTTCACACACAATTCATCTACAAAGAACTTCATAACAGTGTGTTATTTCCTTAATTGCCAATTAGGCGAGCACTTTAACCACAATCCAGTAATTGTGTTCTGTGTTTCACCATTTCCCTCAGAGATGCAAAAAAAGGGAATATCAAAGTATTTCCCCACACCAGCTGTAGGGAAATCATTAAGTGATCACCTCTACAACTTTTAGGCTACATCGACCTCTGGAGGTGACATTTCACGGAGAACTGTTCAATGGAGTTGCAGAGCAAGTGTGGTTGTTTAGTTTTTCTTATTTCTCTTGTAGAAAGCTACATTCCTTAATGTCATAAAGGTCACCTTAATGCATCTCTAAGGCCATAACCTGAGAATAAAATGTCTCTGGCAGAATGGATAAACGTCATAATAACAGTGATTTATTTTTATTTTTTCCTCTTCGAAAAGACATTTGCTACTGCTTCTCATGGGACAGCCGTGGCGAACTATAGAAACTTTTCTTTTACTGCATATGCAGTAGATGCAGACTGCAGGAGAAGTTTCTTTTTCAAAATTATTGATTGCTTTTTCAGCCAAAGAAAATATGCTTCTTCCCCTCAATAGCAGAGGAATTAATATTTTATGGCTAAATCTTGCTGATTTCAGCCACATGTCACTCTTAGTAATATGCTCCCAGACTGAGGTTTTTTTTCAGAGGAGCACTTATTGATGCTGAAAAATAAACAAACAAATGATCAAAAGAAACCTCCCAAATAAGAAACTAACCTCAATCAAGGAATCGAGATTACTCTATATTTATTGATAACAACAACAACAACAACAAAGATTCACATAAAACTCAACTACTTTTAGATTTAATTTCACAGAGAGGAAATAAAAAAGGATCAGGCATCAAGCAGCCTCTTCGATAATACATAAACAAATCACATCAATTTTCATATACACAGGGGAGAATACAAAAGCCACATTTCCCGACATATATACCATGAATAAAACACATGATACTGCTTTTTGGATTAGCTTGAATGGTTTACATCATGGGCAGCTGCTTTTTCTTGTGCCAGCCAGGTGCTCTAAGACCAGAAAAAGCCCTTTTTTAGGAAAAGCAGCCAACAAACCCTTCCAACCCATAAAATGCTTTGCTTACAGAGCCAAATGGGATTGTTAAACTTCTCAGGCTACAATGAAGCTGTCAAAGAGTCCAGGCTGACGTTGGTAAGATGATTCACAGCAGCCTTTAACATTTATTGAAAGAAACTCTTACTGTAATCATAAAACCCCAGGAAAATAATACTAATTTTATACACAATTGTTTTGGTTATTTGTTATTACACTTAAGACTTCAAAAATAATTTTTGATAGTGCCTGCTTAAAGCATGGGGTCAGTGAAACTGACCTGCTTGCTCAGTTCTGTGCCCCAAAATTATCCAAATTCCCTCACAACAGTGGGAAAGCTTGAGGAAAAGACATCCTACACCCCTCTTGGAGCCGTTCTGTGAGGGAAGCAGAGGAGAGAACCACACTTCCAAGCCTTGGGCAGACAGCACTGGCACATTTCACAGGAGAGGCCAATCCCTCTCTGATACCTCCCTCTGCCTCCCACCCCACATGGCTTTGCACCTCTTCTGTCACCCTCCTCATCATACCGTGGAAGGGAACCGGGGCTCGAGCTCAGAACTTCTTTCCATGTTCCAGCTTGTGGGTTTTGGGTACTTTCAGCTGCCAACAGTGCCCCAGCACCCCGTTTTTAGCTGCTGAGCAGCCTCCTGAAATGGATGTTTGTCACGAAATCGAGCATTTTCAGCTTGCACAGCTTAATTATATTAAATTGCGACGCATTAGTAGGGTGTAGAGATACATTTTAGACGTGATAATGGCTGTTTTCCATCAATGTGTCCTAATCCTTGGTAAAGTCTTGCCCACAGTCATCTTTAACCCTTTAAAAGCGGGGAGTAGTTGATGCTATGTACAAGGTGCACTTAGAAGAAAACCTGCTGTTTGTTCAAAATCTGAAGGCACTGATTAAACATTAGTTTATTACCACAATATCTGATGACCTGATAAAATATGGAGGGGGATGGATGGGGGGGGTGGTTGGGAAGATAATATCAAAGCAAATTAACTTTCAATAAAGTAAGTGCTGCCACAATGGTTTGGCTGTAACACAACACATGCCCTCACTCGTCATTATGAAGGATTACTTATTTAACTGTGCCTTTCTTTAGTATTTCCCTTGAAATACTAAAAGGTTGGGTTTCTGGCCTCCAAGTTCATTAGACGCTCTGGTATCCATGGCACCTGCTTCGCTTCGGGTCATAGTAACAGAACACCAAACCTGACTCTTTCTCCAGGAGTTTTTACAGCCTACTACAGCTTCCCTGGGCTTTTGTGCTCCCCCAGCTGCCATAAAGTAACGATAATATTATATCACTAAGTAATTTTTTATGACAGAGAGGTATGTAACACGGCAAGGAATGGGTAATATAACTTACACTGCCACCCGTTGCGGCGTGGCTGCGCAACACACAACCACTGAACAGCAAGTAAATCCAGTGAGTGTGACCAGTGCTCCATCACAACCCCACTTTAAACACGCTGCTGACTGAGTAATTCTGACACAAAACCAGCACGACAGCAAATGCACATTCCCTGGAACTCACTGTGTGTTCATTTGAGCAGCGCCACAAGGAAGCCAGGATGCGATTTTCAGGGTGGGCTGCCAGCAAGAGGGGTTTCCCTGCAGGATGCTGTGCTCAGACCGCTTCTGACCAGCAAACTTTCTGTGTGGTACCCTTGTCCCAGCTCAGCCAGGAGGGCATGGTTACAAAAGCCACCTGCAAAGGTTCTAGGCTGCCCACATGGGCCTGCAGCCACCCAGTGTTCGGCTGAGCTCTGCAATGTCCTCCACAAATAATTCCATTTGCTTCAACTCTGTGTCTGTTGACCCACACTTATTCTTCTGGGACACTCTCGGCCTGCTCTTTACCCTCTGCATGATCAGGAAACCAAACCAGACCTCCTCATTTTGCTGCAGATCCTTGCAAATTGAGTTTTCTGGGGCTGTTGGATCTCACTGGCAGCTCGGAGCTCATTAGGGAATCTAATTTAATGTCTTGGAAGCGTACAACTGCTTCCCACAGCATGCATGGATACACGGCAGCCCCTGGATTTGGAAGCCCCCCAGAAATGGTGCTCCCAGTGTTCCAACCGGAGACTGAGTCCAACTCTCTGAAAGGAAACAGTGACACTTTTTTCCTCTTCTGGTTTCCCTTGCCAGAGCACACTGCTCTTATTGGTATCTGTTCTAGGCCTTTACCAAACCAGCAAAGGGCAGTCTGTCTCCTGAGCGCCCATGACATGAAATCTTTGACCAGGAAAAATAATCCCAAGACAGTCTGCAGTCTTCAAAGGCACCTCCTGGACCAGCTCCAGCTGGGGAAAGCCCTATTCTGAGTGGGCTGGGCTGTGTGTCTCGGTACTCCCTGGATGCAGACAGCCCAGGAGTGCTGCCAGCAGCGTGGTGAATAGAAGAGAAGCTCATCTCTCAACTGTTCCAGCCCAGAGTCAGGAGATGATCTCCCCAGGCTCCCGCACTTGCTTCCTCCAGCTCGTGACCAAAGGGCGGTTCCTGCTCTCCAAGAGGTGGCAGAGGGTCATCCTTTGGCACGAAGGTCATCTTCTGCCTTGGTGTTTCAGGTACAGCAAGCACAGGACAGGGTCAGAGAACCTGTTTCGTGCTCCCCAGACTCTTGTGACCTCTGTCATGCCCAGCCACACTGTGGGGTTTTTTTTCTTCCTGCCAATTTTTGTCTGTGCCGCCAGACTTCCCTGCAAGATCTGGGAAGTTAAGTGGTCAGGTCCATCTCTCACTGCTGCTCCCCTAAGAGGGCACACAAGCACACACAACACTGCCTTCACAGAGGCGAAGAAATGTGACTTTCAACCCTTTTGTAATTTTCTTCTTGCCCCCCAAGCTCACACAGCCTGAATTCCCCTTTTTTACCTCAGCTCAATCACCGTAGTCCTGATGTTTTATTCTCTTTGAACACACGGGAGGTCTTCATGCCACATGTAAAACTCAGTCTGTCCTCACCTTTCCACCTCTCTCTCTGTCATTTGTCAAGTCAGATACAAAATCTGTGTCACAGATTAAACATCACCTGAGAGAAAGACAAAAAGAATGGAAGCTGTCTCCAACCCTGGCTTGCCCTGATGGCAGGTGGACAATATGCTGAAATCTCTGCCTTGCCTTTTACAAGATCAGTTGATGGCCATGCAGTTCTGCTGCTATTTTAAGCTTTAATCTCCTTGCTTTCTGCTGGCAGCAGGGAAAGTGGATGCGTTGCCACCTCCTTGCACATCCGTGCTGCAGTTCCTCTCTTTGCAGAGGAAATCAGGGAGGTACCACTCCCTACAAAATGCCAAGGAGGGGTTTTCAATTGCTCTTGGCTCTGACCCCTGTAATAAGCAAAGAGGAGGGCAGAAATGCACTTTCAAGCACTTTTAACCGTCTCACCCTAAAACTACTCGAACAAGGGCTCTTATGTAAGGTGGGTTTGAACTTCACTCTTCAAGCACCATTAAGGTGCAAGTGGTAGATGCAGGGTCCCTTGCTAGCACTGCGTTCCCTCCGAGGCAACAAAACCATAAATAGAAGCAGCAAGCTGTCTACATTTCACTCAGACATAAAACCTCGACTCTGGCCTTGTGGGGATGTGGCAGAAGCCCCGGGATAATGCAGGTCATGGCAAGGCCAGTGAAAATGCTTGCAAATTCCTGTCCTCCATCTCTCTCTGCCTGTCTTTCGCTCTTCAGACCTCTGACGATGTTGTCCAAATGTGCCCAACAACTTCTGTTGCCCTGAGCAAAACTGCACCTACTTCAAGAGAGGACACGGGCCCAGGAGGATGGGGTAAGAACACCATTAAATATAAATGCCCGTCGGAGAAAACCCAGTGACTCATCTGGCCGGCAAAGGGCAGGCTTTTCCAGCCAGGCACAGGCGAATCGCCTTCTCCTCCGGCCGGGCAGACCGACAGGGACACAGTGCCATCAGCTGGGCACTTGCAGCCACCGGCCCAGCGTTCTCCCACCCGCAGGCAGGGGCTCCACACATCCTTTCCCTGGAGAAGCTCCTCGCGGGAGACGACAGCGCACGCAGAGCCTGTGCCTGCCCTAGGGGAGCAGGGCAAGCCAGCCTGCAGCACAAAACCAGGATTAGGAGGTCTTGAGCCCATTAAGAGGACAGCAGCTAATCCTCGCTGCGAAGGAGCTTTAGGGACTTTGTGTCCTGCAAGGTGCAGCCCGCCATCCACCAGCACCTCTTACCTGGGGGTCGCCGTGTGTGCTGGTTTGGGCTGGGATAGAGTTAATTTTCTTCAGAGCAGCTAAGCTACTGGACAGGGCTGTTTTGGCTCTGTGCTGAAAGCAGTGCTGACAACTCAGGGATGTTTCTTTATGGCTGAAGAATGATGGCACGGCACCAGGTCCTTTCCCGCTTCTCACACCGCCCCAGCAGCGAGGGGGTGCACAAGGATTTGGGAGGAGGCACGGCTGGGAGAGCTGATCCCAGCTGACCACAGGGATATTCCAGACCATATGGTGTCGGGCTCAGCATGCAGAGCTGGGGGGAAGAAGGAGGAAAGGGGTGCGTTTGGAGTGATGGCGTTTGTCTTCCCAAGCCACCTGTGATGGAGCCCAGGTTTCCTGGGGATGGCCGAACATCTGCCTGCCCACGGCGAATGAATTCCTTGCTTTGCTTTCCTCATGTGTGTGGTTTTTCCTTTCCTCATTAAACTGTATTTATCTCATCCCACGAGTTTTCTCACTTTTACCCTTCTAATTCCCTCCCCAGGCCTGCTGGAGGGACAGTCAGTGAGCAGCTGTGTGGGGCTGGTTGCTGGCCAGGGTTAGATCAGTGACATCAGTGGTGGCCCTGGCCCTAGCAGCAGTCTGCCATGGAGGCAGAATTTTCTGCCCACAATTTGCTTTGGGAACCTCTTAAGAGGAAATGGGAGGTCTACGTGACAAGCTGGAGAAACAGCATTCCTTAATCTTTAATGGCCAGGGGAGTGCAGCTGACTGTATAGCCCAGCAAAGTGCGGACGGCCTTGAAAACCTCATTAATTATGCTCCCTCTCTTCCAAACTGCAACTGGCCTCTGCACTGGAGTATGCCAGCACATCTCTCCCTGAAGGGGAGAGCTCTTATTTTCTCTTCTCCTCTTACCTTGTGCTACACGAAAAAACTAGGCAGCTGCAGACCCTTTTTCCCAGGTGTGCTTGCTGTTATGCCAGGTGAAAAAAACTCCCTTTCTCTTCTTTTCCCCTCTTTTTGTCACCTCTGCTCCTCCGCAGTTTATCTCCTCGCTGCCTGTCTTCTTCCTGCTGCTGGCTGGCTGCAGGGCTTCTCAAACCTGGTTCTAAAATGCAAAGTGACTTCTGGACTGCGTGGCTCTGGGCCAAGCCTTCGCAGGCAGAGGCTAAGAAAATGTACTTACTCCCTGCTGTCTGACGTGGGTCAAAGCTTATTCCTATAGGTGCTTTGGCATGAGAAGAGCAACCTCAGAAACTGACAAAGAGATGTGATTTGAAGGACTCAGGCCTCAGCTTCGCGGGTGGGTGACTCCTGAGCAATGTTCGTGCAGTGGGTCTTTTTGTTTCTTTCTCAGGGGGCCCATGAACTCCCCTGGCTCTGCTTAATTCGAGCAGTGGATGTGGGTATATCCCATTTGTACAGCTGTATCCTATCTCCCAAAGAGCTTCTCTCTCTCTCTCTCAGGGGGTGTTGAGGGGATTTTCCAGCCTGACCAGCCAGGAGTCTCTCTGGGAGTCATTCCCACTACCCAAATCTTTAACTGCTGGGACTGAAGCTGTTTCACAGCAGACAGTGGGAGGTGTCAGAAAAGAAAGAAATTCACAGCACTTAAGTGACACTGATGGCCAAACTCGACTGAGGTGGGTCCTTTTGAAATTTACCCAACAGAGTCAGTAGAAGAAAAATAAAATCCACAGCAATGCAGTGTCCCAGCCATAGCACAAGCCTTGCCAAGGCACAGGGCAATGGATGGCATGAGCAGAACTGATTTTACTGGGCTTGGATATTCCCTTTTACTACCCCCACAGCTCATGCAGTTTAATGCCAGGCCAATTGTCTAGGATGGAGAATGGCTGTTCTCTTTCAGTCCTGGCTACCACAAACTCTGTACCAACTTGTGGCACAGAAGGGTTGCTTTCTGCAGGCTCAGACGTACCCAGAATATGCACCACCCATTTCCACATGCAGTTTTTGTTATCACTTGACTGATCTGGACAAGACAGTGACCCAGGGCACGGCTGTGAGTGTCTCTGTGATACTTGTGGTGACACAGCATGGAGTGGGAGCCAGACAGCTCAGAAGTTTGTCTCAAAAGAGGGAATACACTCAGACAAAGGTGCTGACTTAAAATACAGGTGTGAAAGGGTGTATGGTGTACAAGAAAAAGTCATTCATGGTAGCAATATCAAGGGACATGGAAACAGGAAGTGAGTGAGAAAAGAAATGTGGACTTTAAGAGTGAAAGGTGCTCTGGAGAGCACAAGGTGTCTAACTGATTAGCTTAGGTGTGGTTCTGTGTCGCTTCTTCTGGGATTTTTTTTAAGCTTTAACCTTCGTAAGAACATGAGGAGTACCAGGAGCATATCCAGCTGTTTTCAACAAATCCACAAAATTAATCTGCGTGGGACAGGATGTTTATGTCCTCTGGAAGAGGCTGTGGTTCAATAGGCCAGGTCAGGAATACTCTCTCCTCCAGGAGCTACAGGGCTCCTGTGGGGCAGCCTGCCCTGCATCCACTGCCTTCCCAGCTAACTGTGCTTACAGGAATCGGGTTTCTACCCAGGCAAACAGCAAAACTTCCAAATCCAAGTGCTGTGACTGGTAAAGGAGGTGCTCCGTGCCACAAATCTTTTTTTCTAATTTTCGCTCCCCCTCAGAAATACCCAAAGCTTGAACTCCAGGCTGCAGGCAGCAGAGGGGAGAGAGCCAGCACAGATATTCTGCTACCCGGTACTGGATGTGTCCTTAATGGATTCAGACTCCAAGTTTTTCTGTCACATCGATGATGTCAAGCTGGAGTTGGGGAGAAAAGTATTTCATCCCACGTATCCTGATTTATTATGTACTAAATGACAGTGGTGGTTTGTACATCAGTCTCACTAAACTCCTTTCCTCCCTCCTTGCAATTCAGTGCTACTAGAGACAGACTTGCCACTGATTTACAGTGCTTTAAATGATAAAAACACTATTTTTAAAGATTCAAACCCCCATTTGACACTGTATTTACACTGGGCATGAAGGTAGCACTAAGTGAAGAGCAATTAAAGTCTCAGGGTTTGGGGTTTTTTGTCTCATCCCACAAGTTTTCTCACTTTTACTCTTCTGATTCTCTCCCCCATCCGGCTGGTGAGGCAGTGAGTGCGTGGTTGTGTGATGGTTGGTTGCCAGCTGGGGTTAAACTACACCATGTGTATAAAACCAGAAATGCAGAGGATTTAAATGGGAATTCCAGGGGAGTAAAATCAGTTGCTCAAGTCCCACAACACATTTCACTCTCCTCCCTTTCTAATTGGAAGACTACTGAGAAAATCCATAGAAAAATCAAAGCTCTACTATACTAAGTATAGGTACACAACACGCAGTTCCTGTCACAAAGCTGTGTTTGTGGGCAGATTTTAATTTCAAATAGGTGCAGAGCCTACTGCAGAAACAATAAAGCAGTTTGGATAGTCAGGGCCTTCTCTGCACGCACATAAATAAAACCTCACTCAGTCTCCTTCAGTGCAATGACTGATGCAGAGAACTGAGGGGAAAGCCTGTTTTCCTCTGCCCTCTCAGAGCAGCAGAACTCTCTCTCTGAGAGAGGCAGCAGACGCTCGGGGAGAAGGGAACTTCACGAATCTTGCTTCCTTGAGCTATGAGAGGAACGCCGCATTAATTGCATTTAAAGACCACGAGCCGTCAGCAGCCTGACTTCCGAGGCTTTGCTGTTCATCAGGGTAATGAAGTGATGGACAAGCGTTGTCATCGCCTCCTAGCCCACCCACAGTGACGCCCTGCTCTGCAGCTCAGCCATTTGCAGGTAGTTTGAAGGCAGCAAAGACGGGGAAGTCTTTATTGTTCTCAGATTATTTCATGTCCTCATACCCAGAGGCTTCTCTGCCGCTCCACCGATCTCCCTGTGACCGGCTGCTTGTGCTGGTGGCTCCTGACCGTCTCAAAATAGGGACAAAACAGGGAAAAATAGGGAAAAGAGCAAGTAGAGGATGACGCATCAAGAAAAGCCTGCACCAATGAAGAGCCTGCTGGGGCAGATCGTCTGGGACTCACTCTTTGCTTTGTCCACTCACAGACCCTCAAAAACACGGGAGGCCTCCAGGTCGATGGTGGGAGTGAGTGGACTCGTGGGGTTGGTTTAATCACCCCCAAAAAGGCCTTTCCAAAGTCACAGTGACCTGGAGCTGAAGAAGGAGAGGGGTTACGTGGTGCCAGAGCCACGCTGGGTCGCACACAAGCAGCTCCGATGTCCGCAGCGGTCGCCACGGGGCCCAGCCCTTCCCAAAGCCAGCACAGAGAAAATTTACTGTGTCATAAAGGCCTTCTTCCTCCACTGTTATTTGGTTAGCTTGGTTTCTCAGGCAGTTTTTGTATCGTTTTTAGCTACTTCCAGACCTTCTTCCGTACAGAAATGTGGCAACCTCTGCCTCCTCCTCTCCCATCCCATACATTTACCTGGCACTGCAAATAAATGTAAGTGCTGTGGTCCAGCAATTGTTTGAAGAAAACACAACAACAGCCTTATCTTATGCCTGGAGCAGCAAGAATAGAACCTCAATATTCTATTTCTTGTGATTTTCAAGATTTTTAAGGAGGTGGCCAGGTAAGGCTAAATCTTTATTTATGCTTCAGGTGTTAAGTGTAAGGGAGGGCTATGTTTGGTGTCAGAAGAAAACTGCTCTGGGGAAAAGTAATTCCTTAAAATTCTAATCTTCGTTTTAAAGAAAAAAAATTCATAAATAGATGCATCTGATTCACCATCCTGCGTGGAGACAGATTAAATGCAACTTCTACTTGTATTATTCAGTGACTGCCCAAGTTGTTCCATTATTGTTTTAGGGGCCTGAAGTATTTCTTCCTCCTCCAACTTCTTGCCATTGTTTCCTTTGGGTCTTCTGTCTGTGACATTCCTTTTTGGCCTAAAATACGCTAAGAGTGTTAACTCTGAAGCTATGCTTTTAACCCCTCTAGCACCACCATCTGTGCCAGGCCCTCACCACCCTCAGAGGGAAGAATTTTCTTCCCAACACCTGATCTGACTAACCCTGCTCTCTGCCAGTATGAAGCCTTTCCCCTTGTCCTGTCACTCTAGGTCCTTGTAAATTGCCTCTCTCCATCTTTCTCGTCGGCTCCTTCAGGTGTTGGAATTGAAGTTAGGTCTCCTCAGAGGCTTCTCTTCTCCAGGCTGAACAATCCCGGTTCTCCCAGCCTTTCTTTGTATGAGATGTGCCCCATCCCTCCGATCACCGTTTCCACAAAACCGTGGAAATATTTCTCGGTGCTGACACTTCCCCTGCATCCGCAGCTTAGAAAGAAGAAAGCACGCAGGAAGATGTGTGGTTGAGTCTTCCCACACAATCCACATCCAGAATAAAGATGTGGGCCCACAGCTACAGAAGTCAATTTAACCACCCACCCCGATACACTGCAGAGGGTTTCAGTGTTACTGGTACCCTGGGTGTCTGACCACAGGCACTATTCCTGACCCAGCTGCCTCCCAGGCCAAGAGATGAAAAATCCCTCTGGATTTTAGTATTTCAGTTCTAAACTGCTTGGGGAAAACCTTGATTCATGGGCTCATGGTCATGGTCAGTGTCCTTGCGTCTGGTCAGCCTGAGGCGTGGCACGACCACGCATGATTTTCCTTCCTCTTCTTCTGACTGGTTTGAAACTGAAACTACCAGCCCGGGCTGTGGGTGTTAATTGGAAAAATTAAGACATCAGTTACCTGGAAGACACCAAGAGTATTCAAACCACAGCCAAGGCCCAGTCTGGTGCTGGTTGATGCAGTCCCAGGAGATCTCTGGATAGAGCTGGCAAGACTGGAGCAATGCTTCTGCATCCTCTTGCCCTGGATTTGTGCAGTGCTGCCGAGGGGGAAGGCACAGCTGCGGTAGGAGAGGACTCACAGAGGCAGAGATGGCTTTTCAGAGGCATCCTTTGCCACCTTCACTGGCAGGGGGCAAAATCTGCCCACGGTGATGAATTTCCACACTGGAAGTGGGCTCCTGTCGCTGTGTCCATGCTGAAAACGCTGCATTTTAATTCCAGCACAGTGCTCAGAACTGCCAGAAAACCACCACGCTGCATTCAGCCCAGTGGCTGCGTCTCTGCCAAACGCCATCATCATGAAATTACTATTCCTTTGCAACACCAGAGCACTGGGAAAAAAACCTTCCTAAGACTGGATTAGTGAACTGTGATGTAAAGCAAAGCTGCCTCACAGGACATCCAACCTCACACAAACATCATGGAATGATGTCCAGGGAAGAGAACGGAGCTGGGGAAGGTTCTGGAGCCCCAGGAGCGGCTGAGGGAGCTGGGAAAGGGGCTCAGCCTGGAGAAAAGGAGGCTCAGGGGGGACCTTGTGGCTCTGCACAACTCCCTGACAGGAGGGGGCAGTCGGGGGGGTCGGGCTCTGCTCCCAAGTCCAACTGGACCATCCAGGGACACCTGGAGCAGGTGACACAGAAACATGTCCAGATGGAGTTTGAATGTCTTCAGAGAGCCAGCCCTCCACAAAAGTTTGGAAAAAGATGACATTATAGATGTGTAATACGTCAGAGCATTTCCTAGGCAACATCCAAAGCTTTTGGTCACTCAGGGCACAAGCATTTCAAGCGCTGAGCACGAGTTAAGCTGCTTTGCACGGTAATTTCTCGCACAGCCGACTATTACTGTTTCCTGTGCTTAGTGCTTCTCCACAAGCACAATTTTGACTGCATTTTCTGTGCCACGATTATTGTCTTTAAGTCCCTTATTTCACCTCTAAATAATTTCCTGCACTTAAGCATCATTATTCCTTCAGTTGCACAATTATACCACCCCCTTAAATCCATGCTATATTCAGGCATGAAGAACACACTGTTGAATGCATCCTTTTTTTTTTTTTTAATATTTTTTCTCTTTTAGACAAAAAATAACAAGTCATGAAAGGGGGGGAAAAAAACGCCCACGAAGTCGTGGTATTGCCCTGTTACACAGCAGTCACAGGGACACCAGGGCAGAAGTATCTTCTGTAACAAAACGCTGGAGGAGGTTAAAGTGGTGGGGGTTGGGGGAGCTGCAAGGCGCCCCGCCACCCTCACTGGAAAAGTTGAGGTGAAACTTCTGGTGTTAAGTTAGAACTTAAGTGTTAAGTGTCACATTATGTCACTGAGCACCACTGAAAGGAGTCTGGAGGTACTCATAGGGATTGGAGGTACTTATACGGGTTGAAGAGATGCCCTCTCAGAGCGAACAGACCAACCCGGCCACCCCGCCGCGGCGGGGCCGGGACTCGAACC